>KN490987.1:7942-54268 GCA_000787155.1 Scartelaos histophorus | reverse complement strand
TAGACATTGTTTAAATTTAACACATTGTGTTCTATTGTTCTGAAGCAAAACCAATTCAAAAGAGCAATGTCGTCTTTGTCAGTTTGGCAAATAGAAAAAATGAAAGTACCAATATAGAGAGGTGTAGGTAAAGAAACGAGAATATTGAGGTACCAAAACAAAAACTGGTTTAGCTCTATACTTGGTCTATACAAGTCTCCATATAACAGTAAAAGGTATATCACAGGTACATGGTATAAGATCCCCCAACAGTTAACAACTGAAGGGACATTTCTGAAGAGACTTATATATTATAATTATAAAACTAAATTTAAGATTGTAAGAGGAAAAGTGGACAGTTCATCTGAAGGGCAACTACTACTACTACTATAACATAAAACAATTAAATATAGTACCTGGCAAGAACGACTTTGATCCACTGTATTTATATATATTATTGCACTGTATAATTACAGATATACAGATTCAAGACTGGAATAGGATATTGGCACTGATATAAAACATTTTTATGCATAGGATATCGGTTCTAAGATATCAGTTCAGTCAATATCCCATTTTGGTTTTTAAATTAGTGTAATAAGATGATCATTAGATCATAGATTAGATTAGATTAAACACCTTGTAATTTTTTGTAAGTTGTTCTGTAGTTATTTAAAATGATGAATAAAAGCTACAAAACCCATTTAGATATATGTTAAATATATACATAATATTTTCAGTCCCTAGTATCAGTTGATATCGGACTAATACATCAGTATCGGAACAGAAAAAGCAGAAAGGTGCTTCCTTATTTACTTGTGCATTTGTGTGTAATGAAGTCATGTGGTGGGGTTTATACCAGTATAGTCGGGGAAGCAGATGGACAGAGGAGACTTTTCGATCTTGCTCTCAAACAGGTCCTTCTTGTTGAGGAAGAGGATGATGGAGGTGTCCTTAAACCACTTGTTGTTACAGATGGAGTCAAAGAGCTTCAGAGACTCGTGCATGCGATTCTGTGATGGAAAAGGCAGATATCAGTGTCCTCAAGATACGCCGTGTATATGAAAATACTTTGATATGGGAGAGTTACATGATTGGTAAGCACCCACAAGAGTCTGACCAATTCATTTGTTTAGAAGATAACAAATGCAATATGTAATTGGCTTAACGGTTCTGGTGGACGGTCTGTTACCTACTTGTCTCCATGGAGATGTCATTGCTTTGCCTGGAATGTTCCATGGTATGACATTAAACATACACATCGAGCATTTATTAATGATGATTGTTTCTGTTGCACAAAAAGACATTAAATCCTTCTGTGGATTGGTGCGACTCTCCACCATCTGAACTGTAATGTAGTATAGTGCAGTAATCTGCTTCACTCCCTCTTGATAGAAAGGTTTAATATTTACTCTGGCAATAACATTTCCACGGAGATAAGGTGGCGGACCCACCACTAGAAATCAGGATTTAATAATTAATATTGGGCAGACTCCAGCTCAAACTCATAATATAAAGGATAATCAAGCACAAATTATAATCAAGAAGAACCCAATGACCATAATAATGATCAAATTAAATCAAACAAAGCATAAATAAAATATGATCCAGTTACAAAGATGGCATGTTTCCTGTTTATTTGTACTTGAGTGGATGTGTGTATTAAGAGTTATTAGTACACAGCGTTCTGCCAGTGAGGAGTATAAGCCATGCACTTTGAACAGCTGTGAGCCACGTCCCATGTTTTAAACCCACAAACTATTGGTAACTTGTAATTACTCTGCGATTTTTGTAGCAGCATGGAAACACTTTAACTGGAGTTTAGACTTTAGCTGCTGTTATTGTGATAACTCATCTCAACGTGAGACTTTTTAATAGTCACTGAACAAGTCTACAATTTTAGTGCTACTCATATTTATATATTTTATTTTTACTTGTAAATATTTTTTATAATTATTTCTTATTTGACACCAGTCTCTTGCTATTTTTGCTACTTTTTTAAATGTATCATGACACTTTATATTTTTGCTCTTTGTTATTTATATTTATTGTGATGTGTGAGCTACAGTGTCCAAATAATTGACCTTATGAATCAATAAAGTTTTTCAGTGTCGTCAGCCACATGCCAAGAATTACAACTTAGGTAAAAATTATCAGAATCCATTCAATATACCTGCTTGTAATTGTTACAAAAGAAATGTATACAGACAATTATTTAAAATCATCAAACTAAATTACAAAAGTGCAAGCAGATTGTTTTGTTGATCGCACACATAGATAAAAAAAAAAGAAAAGAACATGCAAAAGCAGTCATACAGCACATAAACCTGTGGGGAGTGTTCATACCTGCCTGTGGGTGGAGCATCTGCAGTGGGTCTGACTGCTGATTGGTTAGAGAAGACAGTCGGAGGCGAGAGTGACAGGAGGAGCGCAAGGAGCCAGAGATGCTGCAGGGTAGAAGCTTAGAGCGTGAACAGGAAATGCAGGGAGGACCTGGGCTGCAACATAGACCCATTGCCCTTGTGACTGTGTGTGCCTGTGCCTGTGTGTGTGTGTCGTAGACTGTATAAAAAACAGTCAAATGAAGCTCACGATGTTAGCAGTTATACAAGCAAATTTGGAAACTGGTCCATTTTAGGTACAGGAATTTATTAGCGGACAAAAAGTAAAAAAAAACAAAAAAAACAGGACCATGTAGAGTGGGTTAATACGGACATTTAAGACCAAAAGGACAAGGCTCACTACAACAAAGAATGTAAAGTTAAAGGGAAACAGACTCGATGGAGCCAGAAGTACCTCCATGAACACTTCCTGTTTGGATTGCACCGACTAGCGGGTTAACTGTGTCCATTTATACAAGTATATATAGTCTATGGTGTGTGCCCGTGTGTGTGTGTGTGTGTGTGTGTGTGTGTGTGTGTGTGTGTGTGTGTGTTTGTGTGAACCTCCAAAAAACACATGTGAACCCCTAATCCCAAAGTACATGGACAGTACAGAGCTGCAGAGAAATGACAAGTGAAAGACTGTACAAAGAGAGAAAAACATGATGCAAGCAGTCTGTGAATATAAAGAGAGTTATAAAGGAGTAACTGTGTGCGTTTTGTGCCCTGTTCAGGCAAAGCTGAACTTCGACTTCAGCGGCTCTTATGTCATGTGCCACGATGGCCAAAACAAATGCAACAGTAACACAAGCCTATTTTTCTCTTTACTGTACCACATTACTGCCACAGACAATGTTCACAGTATTCAAAAGGATTTGCATATTCAAATTGTATCCACATTTACATTATTAGTCGCATGCAAACTCTATCATTTTCATTTCGGTATTGATACTTTGCAGAGACATCGTAGGGTAGAAGTTAGAAGTTACTTTGGTGACGCAATGCAAACACAGCCAAAAAACGTTTTAAGAATGTCCAAAAGCTCGAAAGAAACACAAAATGGATTTAAGCAACACATTTTCAGGAGCCTGTGATCAATACAAGGGCTCATAGTCCTGTTTACACAAAAAAGGTGAGAGGGATTAACTGAAGGACTGTTGGCTAATGCTAACTAGCTTATGACTGTCATTTTATGTCTTGTTTAGCAGCAAAAATCACATCACCTGTTGTTCCAGCTAAATCATCTCTATCTGGTCAGATTATGTTAAATTAAAGATCAGATAAAAGTCTAATTTGACTAACAGAGCATCAGACAGAGCAATGCCTCCAGCTAGCATCACTCCTCCAGGGAATATTGATGACATCAGCTGCAAAGTATCTATAATGTGTCTTAAATTAAAAAAATAAACCCTGTACTATATATTGAATGTTGGAGGAATATTATCAGCTGCTTTGACATTGCTTCTGGGGGAAGTGGTCATGAGTTTTTCTACCTCAGTCAATACAAACTCAGTTCTGGTTTCAACTAAATGGACTTGGTGTGTGCTAAATATAAAGTATGAGAAATCCATTAAAGTAGTTCTAATCATCTGATACCACATGCTGTAATATGTATATTTTTTCAATTTGCAGTGACACCAAGCTGGGGGTTTTCTACATGCATCTCTTTTGGCAGAATGTTCATCAGTCACCACGGTGACACAATGTGAGCATTATGGTGCGTTTGATAATCCATCCGACTCGGAGATCAGAGGACGTTCCCTGGCGACGTGCGCTGACTCGCCCAGTTGCCAAAATGATCTATGATCATGTGACACCAGCGCTTCCACTTCACTAATAAACTGAATTATACTGTTTAGACTGAATTCTTCCTCGAGGTTGTGTTGGTGAAGCACAGACTTATTTTGGAGCCTGGTACTCGACCGATGCTAAAACAACTGGCCTTTCCAGTTATTGTCCATATTTTGACGTCATATCTGAGATCCAAATCTGAGTCGGATGTATAATAATGTGTAAACACAGCCAAAAATGTTTTAAGATAGCCTGAAAAAAACAAAAAACTGATTTAAACAACACATTTTCAAGAGCCTGTGATGAACATAAGTGTTCATGGTCTTGTTTAGGTGTTTGATTTTCAACAGAAAAGGTGACAGTGACTAACTAACAAACTGCTGCCTAATGCTCGTTAGCTTGTGACTGTAATTTTATGTGCGAGCGACTTGCTGAAGCGTACAAATAAGATCACCTGTTCCAACCGAGTCAGCACTTTCTGGTGTTAAAACAAAGCTCAAATGAAGTCAAACTTGAGTAACTGAGCTTTAAACAGAACAGTGCTTTCAGGTAGCGCCGCGCCCCAAGGCCACGTTGATGACATCAGCTGCAAAGTATGACCGTTCTATAATCGCATTTAATAATAAATAAAAAAAGGGACTGAGATCTGTTACCACAAGGTGTTAGTGAGATTGCACAATTTCTGGCAGTGTAATTAAATCTAGTGCAATAATCCACCCAAAAGAGGGAGGTGTAATTATTAGCACTAAAGAGAGGGGGTGTTCATTTCCAAGCTGAACGTGCACTGCTCTCACATTGCCAACAGCACTGCACAGGAGACAGGTCTGGTGGCACTGATAGAGGACGTGGGAGCCTTTCAGAAACATTTGGTTGTTTGTCGGGTAATTAAAACTCCCACATTTGTGTTTGCTCGTTTACAAATGTTACTGTTTATTTGATTGTGTCTCAGGGGAAAACCAGGGCTACAGCTGATGCTATGGGGGCAGAGAGGAGTAGGGCTAATGTAGAAATAGGCTTTGTATAAATGCATCGGTCCAAATGAGGACAGTTTGTTTAAAGGGCCCATATTACGCTGTTTTCTGATCTGTGCTGCAGTGTTTCCTCATCACAAACATACCTGGAGTTGTGATTTGTTGCATACAGATCCTGCATCTCAAGCTGTCTCCAACACTCTGTTCCACTTTATGATGTCATGAGGGAATACAGGAAGTGCTTCACTCCATATACCTTTGCTAGAATCACTTGGATCATTTCAGCCGTGGAGTTGTGTTTTGTTGCACACAGATCCTGCATGTTTCGGCTGAGTTTTTATCTCAAGCTGTCTCCAACACTTCCCCTTTATGATGTCATGAGGGAATACAGGAAGTGCTTCACTCCATATACGTTTGCTAGAATCATTTGGATCATTTCAGCCGTGGAGTTGCCAATTTCTACTGAACATAAGGTAACGGGCAGCTATTAATGTCACTCGGTGGAACAGAGCATTTGAGCTTTGGAGATCTAACCAGTCTAATAATGAAGCATTACTAAAACATGAGTGAAACAAAGCACAACGCTAGGTATGTTTTTGATGACATTCTAACATGGCTTATGCTCACAAGAGTCAATTTTGAGTAATATAGGATCTTTCCCCTAGCAGTATTGCACAAACATGCACACAGGTGAACACTGCTGCTCTGAACTGCCTGACAACTACAGATGCACTTCCTGGCGTAGTCTGTGCACGGTGTAGCTCATATGGGGCTGTGCTATGATGGATCTCTCCTCTCCTTATGTGACGCTCCTGTGGTACTCCCTGCTCAGAGGGGTGTGTGATGACATCTGCATAAATAGAGCAGCTCCTGATCACCATTTCCCAGTCCAAACTCCCACAGGACAACAGTTTAAAAATAGCACCACACACTATATTGTTCTATTTCATCCCCCTGACCACCAGAGGGCAATGCTGAAAACATCCAGGATTCATTGTGTTTTAAGGCCTTAGTAGAATGATTTCATTGGACTGTTTTGTTAACAGTAATGGAGCTCAACAGTGACCATCTGCTCCACTTCCAGAAGTATATTTTCCCCTTTCCCCTTCTCAAATATCCATAACTTGGCCATTTTAAGCACATTTAAAATGCAAGATTCAGCCAACTGGTTTAATAACATTGCACTTTATACAGGTTCAAAAACAACACAATATCTTGCGGTCATCAGTTACCACATAGCTGATTATGCCTTATTATACCTTATTATTATTTCATTGGAAAGTCTATGGGAACTTACTTATTGAACCAGGGACTGGGCGGTCCCTGTTGAGCTCCATGTTCTATTTAGACTCCCTGCAGATGTAATTTACCTCGGGGCTTTGCAAATAGCAGACAGTATTGTATTATTTAAAAACCGTTTGATAAATGTAATAATGTTACTGATTTGCATGATACACGTCTGCTTTTGGCTGTGTCCAAAAGCAGGTATGCAAAGTGTCTCAAACAAAAGGAAACATCAGCACAAAAACTGCACAGCAAGATGCATCACAGGCTTTGGCTATAATCCTGCATATTTACAAGTACAAGTACAAGTTATGTTGTCTTAATATGCATTGTCCCTTTAATAAATAAATACAAATACAAACCAAGCAAATAGATTGTGTCCGACATTGACACTTTCATGTACCAAGTGAAACGTGAAAAAACAGCTGCCTGCCATTTTCATACAGATGTTTTTGTAGCTAGTATCTGTCCAAATGCAATACCTAGTCCACATTTTGAAAGATCTCAGGATGTTATTTATTTAAAATGGAGAAAAGGGGTCAGACTGCAGGTGCACCTACCGTGGTCTCATCCTCGTGCAGCACCTGGTCATATCCACTGAGCGCCACACAGAAAATAATGGCTGTCACATCCTCAAAACAGTGGATCCACTTCTTCCTCTCTGACCTCTGACCTCCCACGTCAAACAGCCTAGAGACAAAGGAAACAGAGGGGAATATGTATTATTTTAACGAAAGCCATCACAAGAAAAGGGTTAATATAATGTAAGTTTTTTTTCTTATTATTTTACAAAGTCAGAAGCAATGCTACTCTTGAAGGATACGCATTGTGTTTTTGTCTGCTAAACAATCATCACTTTATATTTTTGACATTTTAAAGGTGCACTGTGTAACTTTTCCACCTGCTTGTGTCCATGGAAATGTTATTGTTTTGTCTGGAATGTCCTGGTATGCCGTTAAATGTATCTTGAATTTATTCAATAACATGGGTTTTTATTAACCTAAAAACATCTTGCTGTGAGTGAGAATGTCTCTCCATAGATCTGACATGTAACTGGGCACTGTGGTGTCAACTGCTGTCTCTGCAGTGATGAATAAGTGTAACATCATACTGTGAAACATTCCAACAACCAGGAACAAACATATTTGCACTTAAAATAAGAAATTAAAACTTATTTAGCTTGAATTGAGAAAAAAAAAAAGTATTCCATTGGTACATCATTTTACTTGAAATCTACTGAAATCAAGTAATTTGTGTAACTTCAGCTTACCTATATATAGATAGATTTAGTTTGCATATTTGTAGCCTGACTTCCACATTTAGAATCCCGTGCTTTAAAACAGAGGAGCGTATGTGATGGACGGTTAATGGACTACACCCTGTACAGGAACACAGCAGCCTCCCACACACACTGCCTCGCGGCCAGTAATAGCAAAAGAGCTGACAATATTTAGGCTTTCAAAAAGAGAGGAGCCAAGTATACCACCTTCTCAGCTGTGAAAGCAATAGACTGGGACACACTATCCCTCTGTGAAATTCCTGTGTACCGTAGACATGAAAGCAATGAGAAATGCCAGTTGCCAAGTATGTGGTAATAACTGGAAGTGGATTCATAGTCCCAACTTCATGTAAAAGTATCCTTCATGGCATAGTCGTATTACTAGGCCTGTCAAAATAACTCATTTTGAAGCACAATATATAGTGCTACAAAGATAGATAGTTTATGATAAAGAAAGATAGTTTATGATACAATAACAGTAATGCAAGATAATCCTTGTAAACCATTTTTAAATAGACAGTATAATTAAAAGAGCTGCTTGAGCTGCAACAAATACATAACGGAATGAACCAATAATTAGGTAGATAATTAGATAGAAAGATGGATGGACAATGGATTTATTTAACCCAAAGGCAGCACAATGATTCATAATAATAACATAGAAATGCATAATTTATAGAGATATGTTGTATAGCTGTTTGGGGTGCGGAGAAATTAAAATAAAACCACCCCAAATCACTCTACTTTTACAAGAAAATACATTTTTAGCCCCAAAAGACATTGCTCCAGCCGTCGTATATTGAACGATAAGTCGATATAGTAATTATCGTGACAGGCCTGCGCATCACCTGTTAAATGGACATAAGTAATATAGACAGGGGGGTTTGTCACTCACCTGAAGTGGAGGTTTTTGAAGGTAAAGTGTGTCTCGACGATTCCTGTGGTCTTGACTCGGGTCCTCAGGATGTCCTGCTCTGTGGGCTGGTAATCGGCCGCTCCAATTCGATCTAGACTGTCTAGGTAGCTGCACAGACACAGATATAACAGAGATACAGTGTTCAGAGCACTGATCGGGAGTTTAAACCAAATAAACCTGAGATTATCTGATTATCGAGCCTTTTACTGTTCTGTGTTACGACTCTTTGAAACAGTTTTATTGTTTGTATTGTATATAGCGAAGATATATTTTTATTGCTTTATTCCTATATTTTATTCTATTTTTACTTGTACATATACATTTATATAATTATGCCTTATTTCACATCAGTCCCTTACTATTTTTGCTACTTATTTTGAATTTATTATTACCATTTCTATTTTGTTGTTATTATAATATACTGGGATGTGTAAATTACTGTCCAATTAATTTCACTTGTGGATCAATAAAGTTTTAAGTCTAAGTTTTGCATTTTGTAATTGTTTTCTGTGTCACCTGCCTATAGGGGCAACAAATGGAAATTAAAATGTTTGCTCTGCACTGACCCTATACTGACTGACTATACTGACTATAAGTAAAAAAAAACATGTCTAATATCTATGGCATAGATGAAGACACAACCATTACAAGAAAACATTGTTATTACTGTTGGTTTTATGGACACAAACTTAAGATAGAAAGTTAAAATAAATAACATAATCAAATGAACACTGCTTAGATCAGAGGGGTAATTTTACTTTACATAAGGGCTTTTACTGACATCTTGAGGTGTGAGTATTTGACCATAGTCCTTCACTCAGCTTAAAGGTGTAGTTCTTATGAAACATTTCTAATCTTTTGGTTTATGGCAGTATTCACTGACCAGTGTGGCCATTGTTGGAGGAAAAAAAGTAGCATTTCTGCAATACCATTTAGTTCCACATGAATATACTGTGATAATTGTGTTAAGTGAGTGGTAAAAATTGCATTCTTAATCTCTTGATGCAGAGACCAAATCAGTCTGTATACTGTCTTAGAGATTCACATGCAGCTGCCGGTGAGAACAAAGGGGTGACTAAAGTACTTTATGAGTCCAATGTACAGCTGGAGACAGGCGTTCTAACTGTCGACCTCACAATCAAGCAAAACATAAACTCTTGATTATTCAAGATACAATAATAGTGCATGACATTATTAAACACATCAATCAGTTCCAGTACCAGATGCTTTAAAAACAGTGTAGAATCCACCACATAATAACTGTTAAGACATTCACACAGTATAAATATGTCAGTAAAACGTATTCATTTTATCAAAATGAATACCTGAAAAAGGAGAATGTTATCAAAGTGTGGATGAAGTGGTTCAGATGAACCATGTGAGTTTACAGAGGGCAGAAAACCCTGCCAGTCCTGATTCTTGTCACTTCCCTGCAGCGAATGGAAGAGCAACTTTGAGATGCAATACTACCACCAGCTGAGATCAAGCAAAGTCAGTCCCAAGACCAAGTAGATCAGCAGTATAATACTGGACATTTCTCTGTCCACATATCTTCAACTTAAAATACATTTGCTAGGTTTTTTCCTAAAAACTCCAAAAATGGTCCTTTCAAATAATAATAATTGGTGGCAATTGGTGCTGAAAGCTAAAATCTCATATTCGATTCACACTTGCATATAGTTCCTAAAAAGAGCAGCTAATGTGAACCAATGCTTTTAGACAGCAATTACATAATGAACAGAACTAACCGGATAACACAGAACAAAAATACTGATGAGGCTAGGCCAATAGAACAAATCACACCTATGTAACCTTTCCCTCACCTGAGACCACAGGCTTCTTATGTCTTATGCTTTCACTTTTCAGTTTCGGTTACAGGGAAAACAGTAGGCAGAGTGCAAAATGCTGTTTTGCATAAGCGCCTGTTGTCTCTTGTAAGAGTGGCAGGCAAAAGAAATAACTGACATGTGACCATTCCCATGGAGCTGATTTACACATGCTGTGCTATCTGTGAAGAGAGACAGAATTAGCTGCTTGCTCAATCCATGGATTAATGCTGGTCCCCAATGCCTGCTTGTCTGAGGTCCCCACTGGTGCAGTCTAAGAGATTACCACAATGAGGTACAAACACAGACATCACATCGGCATCAAGGTGATAATGGAAATCATGCACAGGGCAGTTCATGGCACAGACCAGTAAAACACAAGGGCTGTGAACATGAAAAATCCATCATTTGAAAAGTAATAAATATTGGCAGGGTAAATCTGGGTACACTGAGGACTTAATGTGGTGATGAGCCCTTATTCAGAATTTACCCCCAAATCAAATACAACTGTGAACAGAAATCATTAATACAAGTGCATTGGTTCTTCTCCTCTCACACTCAATCATGACATCAAGAAAATTTTATTCTGTAAAATTCTATAAAATTCTATTTTATTCATTGTCAGATATATTGGACTAGAATGAGAAAAGAAGCAGCGAGGATGTTTCAGCATGCTATTACATGCTTTACAAACCACTGGTACCACCATTTTCAGATAGTATAATTATATTACAACCGTTGAAAATTTGTGCCAGAAAACATAACTTATGAGGCAGTAAATCAGTGGGTCTATGGTTAGAGGTGACTGAGGTGCCTGTGAAACAGTGGCTGCTGCTCGGTTCCAGAGATATAATATCCATTAATTTTTCCCATAGACTGTAGACAAGAAAAAATCTAATATTAAGAGTTCAAAGACATTACAGAGGCTAACCAGCTATGTGCTAACTAATATTTATAAAAAAGAATTAAAATAAAATTATGGATTTTGTAGTCATAAGTTACCACATAGCTGAGCAAGCTTTCAAATTTGTATTTATTTATCTTTTACAAAATTTACATTCAGAATCAGGGGTCACTGATGAGCTCCATAGATATACAAATATATAAATATATAACATTTTAGTGAACAGCTAAAAATTACACATTTACAAAATGTTCATGAGCATGTGCCCGTTCTAATCAAACATTAAAAATGAATTGGTCACACTGGAACCTTTGCCAAAAATAGCCTTGCCTTTGTGATGGTTAAACATTAATTAACACTGTATTTTAATTGTTGGCTATTGTTTGCTGCACTTATTTAACTAAACTACAAAGACACAGTATGTAGATCTTCAGAACATACAATGCAGCTGCCTAATCCTAATAGAAGGTTAGAGGCATTTATTTCCAAGTAAGATTTTGTATTGGAACTTCCTGTATGTAATTATCCTTTCTACTGAGTCAGGCTGCCAAAACTAATAGACCATTTCAAGTGTTGTACAACCCCGCATCAAGACAAACAAGAGTACAGTAAAAGTAGCAGGAGGGACCAGGCCATACTGATGTGTGAGGGCTTTGGTGTGTTAAGTCCTACACTGAGTCTGCAATTCAAAGTGTCATTTTGATCATAAAGTTAAAACATGATACATTTAAATCATGTCTATAAGCCACTGAGATACACCACTTTACTGAGAATTGCTTCATGAATCATTATACACATAATATGCAAAATTAGCCACTTCTAACTAGTAAAGGTTTTTGTTATAATGTTATAATAATTTTGTTATAATCATTAAGGAACATCCCATTATTATATTGTATTGATTGTCTTCTTTCCTTTAAAAAGGGTGAATGGAGGGGTGTAGAAAATGAAGTATGTTTTCACGTACTTGTCCCTTGAGAGGTCAGCTCCTCCACAGTCTCAGTTCAGGCTGTTGCTGGGTGACTAACAGTTAAGATGTCTGCTCCACTGTTATGCTCTGATATTTACAGCTGGCTCTTGTCATATCCATATGATGCAACATGTCTATTAAATGATGAAGTACAGTAGCACAGTTAGGATCAGTAGCCACTGAAGTTATGTAAAAAAAATCACGGTGCACAATGAGGAAGAAACTTAGGGGCAAAAAGAAAGAAAGCATCAAATTGTGAGCCCCTGTAGGTGCAGTCTGCTGTCATCTTCATCTTCATTACAGAGCTCCATTATATTGGAGACTATTATGTAACCAGAAATAACTTTGGTTTTGTGTATTTCGAGGAGTTTCCACAAATGTGCATAAAATCTACAGTGTGGTGGTGTCATGTGGTGAGATCTGACTTTGAACATTATACTTTAAAATTGTTGGTAAAATACACATAAATAACTAATTATTATGAGTGAGAGAGTAAATTTGAAATGGCATTTTGATGTGGTTGAAAACCTGTGTGTAAACAGTGTGTGATTTAATACTGTCTATAAAGGTCAGGGCCAAAGTGGTGGGATGTAAATTAGAGCCACAGCATGTGCATTGTGGTAAATAGGTCACAGTGTGTAGGGCAAAAAGGTGGCTTCAGGCTGCACTTGTTACTGAACAAATGCATTCAAAAACACATCTCATGCATGTGTGAACACATTATGGTTTACTGAAAGCCTTAATGTTACCTGCCACCAACATCCAGACAGGCAAACATCCCCATAATACCAGATACTTTTATTACTGCTAAAAGACTTTAAGGGAAGCAAACATAAACCACTGTGGTTTGATCATGTGATTGGTGTCCTATGATTTCATTGGTCGGTTAGTCTGTTCTGCTCCACAGGCCATCACATAATAGGAAGTATGCATCAATCTTTAATGTGACATTTACCACAGACACACAAACTACTATATCCAAGCACACACAGAATAGAGGGCTGTTGAGGGTAATTGACCACATGTTTAACAGTTGCTGTTATAAACAAATATCCATCATAGATTACACATTAAGTACTATAGTTTACAGTGGACAACAAAAATAGCTACTCATAATTAATTATAAAGGTTTTTAAAGTGTTTTTTGCAGCTGAGAGGGTAAAAAATGATCTCATATTCTTCACAGTACTGCAGACAGTTCACTCTAAAATATGATAGAATGATCAAATTGAGTGAGTGAGACCAATTTCGACTAATCTGGCTTCCCTTAATGTGGCCCTGCACTATACGAATGACTAACTAATGTAGCCAATTACCCCAGTGAGCTGGAGAGAGCAGGGCACTGAAGCTTTTGTGTGACCTTTTCCTGGATAAACATTATGAGTCAATAACTCATTAACATAAACATACAGCCCAGGTCCTTTAAAGAAGCACACAAAATCATATTCAGCTCCGCCTGTACCTCAAATGGCCCTGCGATCATCTCTCCCTGTGTCACTGGATGTCATTTGGCAGGATGTATGGAAAACCATTATACAAGCTACGTGGAAACTGTGGCACTTGAGGCAACGACTCCGTCTTCCATCCACACTCAAGCACTCAGCATAAATCACAGCTACAGCTCGTATGGTGATTGACGGCCTGCTGTAATCGCCACTGTATGATCGTGTTTAGGAGATTATAAATAAATGCCAGAGAGTCTGAGAGTTGCATGTTTCTTTCAGAGGCGATTAGGCCAAGGGGGGTAATGACATGTTCATTGATCAGGTGTGTGCACTCGGGACATGTGGAGTAACCTGTACACATTTATACACATGTTTGTGCTGACTCAGGGGCATATCACAGGATAGGTGGTCTCCAGTGGAAGGACATAATTGCCTCATTGCCTCTCATTGCACTGTCCACAACCCCCATTCTGTGCAACACTCCCAGATCAATAATAAACTACAAAATAGACTTAATGTGTATTAAAATAATATTAATATATACTAAAATATGTATAATGAGATATGTTTGAGATATAATGTTATGGTAACCATAACAGTTATTAGGCTCAATCTCAGATTTGTAGCGAAATTTTTCAATAACAATGCTGTTGGCCACAGCATTTGTGACGACAATATAACATGGAAAAAAGTAAGATGCTCTTAAGGTAGGAATAAGTCTACTGTGTGCTGTCTGAATCTAATTCTAAAATGTTTCATTAAACCAGAAAGTGTGCTGTTAGAATGCCATTTGTTGTTAGCATTACTGTGCTGGTAAAACTCCACTCTGGCCTTAGGATGCTTGGACTGCTTAAGGTAACTGATGAACAACATTTAATTGCTACACTGCAACAAAAAGTAGTTAAGTTTTCCATGTTTTGAAGACAATAAAAATCAAGTCCCCCTCCTTTGCATAGGATGATGCCCCACAGAGGTACAGACAGACGCCTGTACCAGTGATTGTGTGTGTTACGTACTATTGCGCGGAGTCGTTGAGCTGGTACTCGCGGGCGCGGCTGAAGCACTCCTGGATGCCCGAGTCTGCCCACAGACGCATCATGGCGGACAGCAGCTCCGCAGAGTACGGCTCTGTGTCCTCCATACGACTGACCACATCACACACCATCTTTGCATCCGCCTGGAGAACAAAACACAGGGGCACAGGGTTAGTGGATAAAGAGGTCTTCACAATGTTGGATAACTTCTCATTATTGTGCTAATATCCCAGACTAATGTTGTGCCATTGGTGTAATTACTGCAAACATCATTAACATAAAGACTCTGTATAGGCCAGGTATATCAACTCATGCTTGTTAATTAGTTGTAATGCAATGGAGCTCATCATTTCTCACAATTATGATAATAATAGTCTAAATTACTTCCTAATTAATGTATTTTCTTTAGTTAATCAAAACCTACACATGTGTTTGTGTTCCTTATCAACAGTGTTGCATCCAGAAACCTTTATTATGACTTACTGAGCAAAACCAAAAAGCTTTAATTAGGACGTTTTTAATCAATGTTTAAAGGTGCACTATGTAACTTTATAGCTGGAGGCCTGTCACCTCCTCATTTCTATGGATGTCATTGCTCTGCCTGGAAGGTTCCACAATATGACATTTAACAGCTGTACTTTACATTTTACAGAGGTTTTATAGCTCAAAAATACCTAAAAAAACAGCTGACTGTGAGCAGGGTTGCCTGTCCACACATCTGACCTGTAACTTGGTTTGGTTTGGTCTCCATAATGATAGAAAGATTTAATGCCATATTGTGGAACATTCCAGACAAAACAGTAACATCTCCATGGGAAAAAGCATTTTACGGACTCTCCATCAGAAAAGTAACATGATGCACCTTTAAAGATACAGCAACACCTTTATTTATAGGAAATTAAAATAGCTAAATTCTTACTTGCTAGATATGTTTTATAAAGCTTGATACTGATACATGAGATTTCCAATCACCATATTGTTTGTGCCATGGTTAACTCCCGCGAGTGTTTTCTTCACAGTAATAACAATAACTGCTGGATGGGGAAATGACCTGGCCTGGCACACCATTTAATTAGTTATTAATAATAAAGAATTAATAGTAGAGGATGAAATTAAAAAGGATTGAAGGCTAGGGAAAAAAGAAGCTATAAAGTGTGCCTTCACAACAAGTCTTTAAAAGGACCATATTACACTATTTTCTCATCCCCATCCTAATGTAGTTTCCTCATCACAAATGTACCTGGAGGTTTGTTTTGTTTCATTCACACACACATTCACACACACCAACCCTGCATATTTAGGGTGAGTTCTTATCTCAAACTCTCTTCCACCTTGTGATGTCATGTGGTAATAGAGGAAGTGCTCCACTGTGTTTTTAAACACTTTCACTGGTGTCATTCAGATAAATTCAGTCCTGAAATCGGCCATCTTCACTGAACTAAAATGAAAAGATAGCGTTTAACATGAAAACTACCACAACATGACATCACAAAGTGGAAAAGAACAATCTGAGCTTTGAAGTTGTAGACAGACGTACTCAAATATGTGTGAAATGAAACAAAACACAACTCCAGGTATATTTTTGAGGTGGTAAAAACATTATAATGCAGCTTAAAGCTCACAAGAGTCAATTTTGTGTAATATAGGACATTTAATAACACACTGCAGCTATTTCAACAAAAACAAACTCACACATTGTGAATGCATATTTCTGACAAGTGACATGTGGCATCTAAAAATCTTAACCTGCTCTCACTATGAGCAGCTCTATTCAGTGACAAAGCCAATGTGCTGCTGGGTATGACCGCGTAGTGATGAGTAAAAGCCCCACTCTCCACTATATCTTTCTCCACAGGCTAAACCCACCCCCACCCCATTCCTCCCAAACGCTCTTATGCTTATTGATTTCTGCTCCAAGAACTAACATCCGGCAGCACATGATCACTCCTGCTTCATGTAACATTGCCTGGACACCAACGCCCTGACCTTCCTACAACTAACATTTTATTGGCTGTGCTTGTACAGCACTGCTCCATTGAAACATATCGAGCTGTGGAGGCAGGGCATTATTCAGCACTGTCTCTGTAAAATGCAGATCTTCAAACACAATCAAGTTTTATATATAGTTTAAAGGATCCATGTTTTCTGATCGATGTTGTTCACACATGTCAGTGTTTTTAAAGACCATACACATTCACTAGAATCATAATTTCTGCCCCAATATTTACAGAACAAAAGGTAAAACAAAGATGTTAATTTAAAAACTGCCGCTTAATGACATCATAAGGTGGAACAAAAGCATTTTGAGCTTTGGAGTTATAGAGAGACAAACAATAAAGGATTACAAACCTTATAATATGACATGAAGAGTCAATTTTGTGTAATATAGGACCTTTAAACTGAATTCACAGCCACAAATGTGCTTAGTTCTTAGGGCTGATTCAATTAAAACACTTTTTTATAGAGAATCATGATCAAAATCACTCAACACTCAGCCCTATATCTACCCTTAATCTTATTTTTCAGTAAATAAAAGCTATTATCTTTATTTATTAGCTATATTGTGCTATATTATTGTGTATTGCGTGATAAACAGATTTGAGCCGTAGAAGGTAACCCCACAGAACACAATAAATTGACTTATAACACTATAGATTCCAGTGCATTATCTGTGCACTATATGTGTCATCTGCAAAGGAAAGGCACAGTCTATTTTTGTCCATACGATTTACAGATGAGATTCTCCCAGAGTGAATTCAGCGCAACACACGATATAATTAGGCAGAGGATCAAGAGGTTGGGTTGAAATTGAAACACCTGAAAATGTGATGAGGATGAGCTTTCACCTGCCCCAAGAAATTAACTGTGTACAAAGCAATCGAGATGAGATAATAACAGATTTGAGCACTTTGGAGGTTTGACATTGCGCATATGCTACTGATGAAAATGTACCATGCCTAACAGACCTGAGAGCGAGACAAGACAAGATTTCACATTTCAGTTTGCAATTCTGGCCTCATATTTTGCATTAATTTGATAGTTTTGTCTCCATTCTACTACTGCTTTTTGGAACTGTAGGAGATGTAGCTCACCAGGACATACACCTTGCTATTCCTTTGTCAGAAATGCTAAGTGAATTTATATTTGTAAAGGCTACACTCTCAACGCTTTCTAATGTCGTCTTATTTCCAGAACGTTCAAAGATTCAAATAAAAACAGCACAACTTGACGATGTGAAAAGCAGTGGGAGGACAGAGCGTCTCGATGATGCTCGCAGGTGAAATATCAAGTGTTGCAATACGTCAACCCAGGATCTTCCACAGATATTTCAGCTGCTTGCACGGACTCAACTGTGCACATTCATTTGAAAGAAAAATGAGACACTGCACCTATGGCTCCACTACTGTTTCCATCTAATCCAACCTTTGCAATATTATCTGGACTAACACAGATCATCTGAACCATGTTTCAAAATATATTTCTCAAAATGGTTGGATGCTATAATTACACATAAAATGATAATTATAATAACAATAATCCATTTGCATTTACATTCTCTTGTAGGTTTTAATCCCTTAAGTATGTGACATTCAAATTCAATTGTCCTGTCCTGTAAAAGCATTTTTAATTTAACTTTTCTGTATACTGTAGAATCAATTGGTTTTGTACTACTTATGATTATATTGTGACCTGTAAAGTTATTATATGTCTTTGAATGTTGTGTTCGGAAAAAAAATAAAAATAAAACTACAATAGTATTGTGTTATCCCAGGCAGGCTTCATTTTTAGTGGACCAGCTTAGGCTGGTCATAAATACTCTATCAACTTATTCTTCAATATATCATAAATGGAACGGTCTTTGCACTGGCGGGAAATCTTTGATTATTTTATAACTATTTAATAAGATTTGAGCTGTAGAAGGCTGAATTAATAACTTCTAGGACTCATTATAGATACAAACTAAGTATAAAAATGTTCTATCCTGCTGTTTATTGATTTCAGCTATTTTTTTAAACAATATTGCACAATTTGAATAGTTGTAGGAATGTTTTAGGGTTATTGTGTCATAAATTAGACTCCATATTATCATTTATTGTCTATATTTGCTTTGGCACTACATCACATTTTGTTATGGTGAGAGTCCTAGACCAGCTCAGATGATTGTGAAGGCCCAAATCCACTTCTGACATTGCCATCATCTCTATTAGACATTTGGCTCATGGCTCGGTTTTACCACTGGTCCAGCTCTGTGACCTCCTCCAGCTCCCCCCTGAGTCACTGGCAGTCCACCACCATCATCTCGTCTGTCAGCCTGACCTCCCCCACATCACTCTCACAGCAGCAAACGCAACTATTTGGCTTTTTATATCCCACACTATAGAACTACTCTGTTATCTTCATTACTAGCTAGACTTGGGTCACAAAGTCTTGCATCTCTCTAGGATTTGTTCCCCCTGAGGTTTCATGCCTGCTCCTCTAACTTTAACCCAAAGCTGCTTTTAACTCTGTGCATACCAAAGAGATTCTCCTATTTCCACATTTATTTCATATTTAAAAAAATTACCTCATACACATAACACGATAATCAAGTGTGCAAAAATATTGAAAAATCAACATATCATGATACTAAATTTGATGATGCTGTATTATTATCGAGTCCTTTTTAGCAATTTTTTCTGACCACACTACAAGTTTGCTTATTTATCAGTAAGAAAGTGCAATACACTTGACTTATTCACTGTTTTGATGATTTAAAATAGATATATTTCATGTAACTTTGCACAGGTAGTGGTTTAACAAAGAAATATTGCTGCTAAAATGTATTTAGTTCTTAAAAAAACAGCAATAACAGAGTATAATATGCAATATATTGATCGCATGTATTGCCATGTTGTGATAATATCAGATCATGCCCTATTATCAAAGAAGTTCAGCTATTTGTGCAACCATAACAAAAATATCGGTTTCAAGAGAAGTCAAGAAGTGTAGATATAAGTAGTTTTATATAAATCTTTAGTAATGTTCAAAGCTTCTCATCATTATTCTGGCTGTGTGTAAGTAAAGCCAGTCAACAAGTCAAATCAAGAGGGCCTGACTGACTGCACTGAAGCCATTTACTTTAAAAAGAAATGTTCTTACATGCATTTAAAGTCAATCCTTGTCTCTTTATTAATGCAGCGCGCAGCCTGTCAACAGTGATCACATTACAGAGCGAGGCCGGTCTATGCGTGTAGTCTGTTGTGTGCACCCACTGCTGCTGACTGTGGCTAATGACAGACTTGCTCTCCGTTTGCTGGCTCCACACTCGCTCCTGGACATTGAATAGGCAATCAGAGTCACCATGTTATCACCCAGATCTGCTCCCTCTTCTGCAGCTTATTTTTTCCACAAGCTTTTCTTTCTTTCTTTCTTTCTCTAAACTTCAGTCATTCCTCTCAATAGCCAATCACCGCAGCCTCACTCCTGCCCCTTCTCCGTTTCTGTTATAGTTGCATTGCTTTGATAATAAAAAGGAAGACAAATCAGGCACTAACCACGAAGCGGCGATGATATTTCCATGGGTCAAGGACAGTGGGATCTGCAGTCATCTCATTAAAATGTATTTTATATTGCAACAAGTAATGCGCCCTTTTCATTAACCCTCTCAAATACATCACGTTAAAGTTCACGTGTCAGGTTAAATTGCAATCTGCTTTTAAATGATGCGAAAACAGGTGAGGCCATGAGTGAGTGTAGTACAAAATGCAACTGCAATGAAGGCTATAACTAGAGTTCAGAGATTTTGTATTGATCACAAAAATATTTTTAAATAAAATTGCATCATTCAAAACTAATGAATAGGCTGTTTTCCAATATTAAGGTTCATCAAAAGCAAAAACAGCAGACTTTTAGCGCTAATACAATAAAAACATATCTAAATGATCCCTCTAAAATCTAAACAAACGTTAGCGAAAAAAACATGCTGATTAAAAAGACCCAGGATGATCTTAACAATTTGAAACCAATTTGATCGTGGCTTCAATCCAAAACAAAACAGTTTCCAAAGTGCTGCACAAAACAGATATATAACAGGAAATATAAAAGTTCTATTTAACTCTGCCAGTCCTAATTAAGACAATAAAACTGGGAAAATAAAAAAAGTTTAATTGGATATTTAGCAGAGCCTTGGTTTGAATGTTAATATTGCAGAATTTCCGTTAATAATCTTTCACTACTAACACCAAAAAGAAGATCCATTTTTTTATGCAACATATTAAATTAAAGATGCATTGTGTAACTTTACAGGTGGAGGGTCCTTCAAATACTTTTCTCCATGGAGATGCTATTGCTTTGTCTGGAATGCTTCACAGTATGGACCTGAACCAAACCAGACCAAGTTACAGGTCAAATCTGTGGAGAGGCGACCATGCTCAGTCAGAATGCCTGTTTTTCTATGTATTTTTAGAGCTATTAAACTACATGTAATTGAATAAATGTAAGGTAGAGCTGCTTAATGTCATACTGTGGAACATTCCTTGTAGGGTGTTGACATCTTTAGAAACTAGAAGGTGAAGGACCCCCAACCAAAAACACACTGCACCTTAAAATAACATTTAGATTTTTTCTCGGTACAGTTTCACATTAATATAGAAACACACAGATAATAACAGCCCTGTCCAGGAGCCATGTCTAAATCAATGCCGTGGTCTTTGGCCCACTGAGACCCCCAACACAATCTTTCACTGCCCCTCTCCATCTGTCTTCTGCTTCAAGGCGACGCTCCCACTCCAAGGGATTTGATTTGATGCAAATGTGTCGGAGTCTTGTTCCAGCTTCCTCTGTCAACAGCTACACGGAGCATCATCGGACTGGCAGACGATGTGAATGACGAATGGAACACGGAGAAGCAAGGCAGATTTGGTATCGTATGTAGAACGTGTAGACAGGAGCGGGCCGCCTTTATAAAGCTCTGGGCAATGGGCCACAGACTCACTTAAAAGCCACAGCTGAGGCCAAGGATACACAGGAAGGGTCAGAATGCTTTTGAGGCCATGAAATAATATGGACAGGAAAGACAATGGGCAGTCATCTCGTATTAGCCTCAAAGGGAACTCAAGTGTAAGGACTACGGGATGTCAGAAAGAAGAAATAATGTCTGAGCGTGTTTATGCCGTCACATTTGATAAATTTATACATACTTTGTTATGTCTGCAATATACTAGATGTTTGCTAAAAAGTAAACGCATGAGATGGGTTTCCAAAAGCAAATTCCATGCCAAAAATAAAGGACTCTCTTAGGGGCGTTGCGTTGCTGAAGTAAATATAGATGACAAATGATAATATTCAAACTAACTTGTGCCACTGACAAAATAACCAAGAGCAGATTCAAACTGCCAAAAATCATCTAAATCTATAATATTTTTTAACAAGCTGTTAGTATTTAGTTTGCATGTGTTATAAAAGTAATTAATTCAACCTTTTACGACTGAAATCATATCATATAGCTAAAATAACCACACATTTCCCAGTAGTACAAAAAAAAAAAGGATAAAAAAATATTGTTCTGGCTTTCATATATTGAAGTTGATTTAGTTAATTATCATGACGACCCTAGACTTTTTATTTTGTCTTAATATAATAATTAGCTGAGCCCCTGGATTCACAGCATTCACCCACAGTCCCTAAACTCATTTTATATATAAAGAAGCGTGCATTACAGTGTGATGTTTAATGAGACTACAGTGTGTTTGTCATGTGCTGCACTAACCCAGTTACTGCAAGATCTCATTTGCATAAGCACTTTCTCCATTCTCCACATCACCTCCAAAGCAGCTTCTACTCTACTCTCCATTTATCCTGTGAATTTAATAAACCTATTCTCAAATATAACACATTTGCATTTGGTTTGGTCTTCAGTTCTTAAATGTAGAATAATTCATATATGTTGAACAGGCCTTGTTGTCTAATAATGTAACATATACTGTAAAGCAATGCTGACGATGGCAACGATTTAACTACATGCAGTTGTGTTTAATTGGTTCAGTTAAAGTGCTTTTTGTGAAACAAATGTGTAAGCAAAACAGGCACAAATTGGGCTCTTGCTTTGCATCTTTACTGAAGGATGCTGATGTTGCAGTCATAACTGTAATGTGATTGTCCTATGTTCTAGTCTTAGGAGGCAATTATCCTCAACACTAATGAACATGACTGATTTAGCACCATCTGCAATAACCAATACTTAACTCGTTTATGTACGAGAGATACAGCTGCATTTATTCAATATTTTCATGACCTTCCAAGTGATACCTACAGCACCAATTAATGTATATGGATTGAAAAAACGAAACAATAAATCATTTTGAATGGTCAGCTCTAAATGTGCAATGCAACGTTTTTCCTCTCTGTTAACAGAATGACTATTGCTGTGGTGTTTTTAGCTGCTTTCTTGGAATAATCTGTGATGGAGTCCTGGCAAATGCTGTAAGTACACCATGTCTATGTTTTATTTTTGTGAAAGCTTTATTTGTGTACTACTCAGTTATGAGTAAGCCGAACTCATCTGATGAAAAGCGTGCATCAAAGCAGACCATATTGTCATACAACAGAGGGAGCAGCCAGGTAAAAATAACAACAATTGTGGTCCATTTGTCAAACAGCCAAATACATAGAGGACCTTGTGTGATTGTGTGTTTGTGTTTGACGTCAGAGGCCCTCTCGGCCAATCAGAGAGTGGTCTGAAAAAACATGACTGGCATTCTTTATCAACAATCTGCTCACGCTCCTCTCGCTGCTCCTCCACTGCCTCCAACCTTTTGCTCTTCTATTTTTGGCCTGTCTTTCGATCACGTCCTGTCAGCTCCCCGCCGCCCGCCCGCCTGTCGGTCCATCCTGTCCATGCAGATGTCTGCCGGCGATGCCAGCCAACATCGCCGTGGCAACTCCATCCGCACCTCACTCACACGTTTCCCTTCCACTTCATTAGCATCTCTATCCTCTCCTCCTCTGTTGTCTGTGGCACGCCCCACCCTCTTCTCCCTGCTCGCTCACTCCCCCACATCACATGACATGCAGCAGCAGTTGCTATGGCAACCAGGCTCATTTCCCAGGAACGCAATCTTCAGTCTCCAGTTCTCTGCCTCTTTCTTTTTACCCCATCCCATGCTTTTCTGTCCCTCCTCTTTTGGGTTGGCAATGCTGTGCCCAACAGCCATTCTATATGAACTGCTCTTTCTACTTCATTATTTATAGTCATAGTATATAGTAAGATGGTATCAA
Source organism: Scartelaos histophorus (assembly GCA_000787155.1). NCBI lineage: Eukaryota > Metazoa > Chordata > Actinopteri > Gobiiformes > Gobiidae > Scartelaos > Scartelaos histophorus. The sequence goes on along the minus strand of KN490987.1, from coordinate 30,233 downwards.
TTCACACAAAAACACAAAAGTTCCCAACAAATGCAATGCAATAACCATTTTTATGAAATTCAACTTGGAACACAGTGCAAGAACTGTACAAGAAAAGAATACATTGTTGATGTATGCACTCTGAGACTGCTGTAACAATCACACTTACATTATACAGTAATTGGAAAAGACTCACTATGTTCACGTACACAGGAAACACCTCCCTTCCATCACAGTATGCACACTAGTACTTTTTACAGAAAGAAACTTTTTATAAAGTGTACAACTGCTACTGCTACTTTCTTCCTTGCTCTCTGAAAAACCTGATTCATTTTAGCGCTCCTCATTTTATACGACATACAGACTTGACACACTTACAGCCTAAACTTTGGCTTGATGTGGCTTTGACACTCCCTCTCTTTCTCCGCCTCCTCTGCCCCTCTGCTCTGTCTGTAGCACTCGCTGAATAATGGAAGTGATGAAATATTTAATTGTTGTTCTGGCCTCCTGCAGCCTGCCCCAGTGGAGCTGTAGCACACCGAGAGGGGAGGTGTACACTCAGGTCTATGGTGCGCTCTGCCAGTGCTTCCGCTGCCACAGCGATGGGGCGTCCAGTAGCCACACCCAGCTTAGCCACACACAGAGAGACCGCTCCATAAAATACACAGCGGTGCCCAGGACTGTCATGATAAGACATTTTGACTACATAGGTGAAATATAAAAATATAATATACATTATCACTATTGTGGGGTGATGTATGAATATCAGCAAGAGAATTTTTTGGTAAATTTTACTCAAATATTTTGTGACAGCACTACAATTTTGTTGCTTATTTATAAGTAATTTATCCTTTTTTTACTAAACCATTTTAAATCATTTTGAAATATCTCATATTGAATTGTATAAAAAGGAAGTGCAATGTATCAAGATATGTATCGTTTCGCTGCAGCTCTTTAATGGTACCCATCAATACTGCTACAGAGATGTATTGTGATAAATGATAATAATGAAAATACTTTATGCCACTGACACAATAGGACTAAAGCAGGATAATCCTAGTGAACTATGTTTTAAATGCACAGTGTCATTAAAAGACAAACAAATAAATTATATATGAAATATGGAAAAATAATTTTCCATTGAAGTTACACATTCAGTCCCCTATAGCTAAAATCTTATCGTATTACAACTAAAAGCAACAATCTCTTCATTACTACAAAGAAAGTGTGCACATGATCAGTATTCAGCCCAAAAATATATTCTTCCAGCTATCATATTTTAAACAATAAGTTGAAACAGTAATTATCGTGACAGGCATACAAACCACAGACTTTACAACTACAAAGATGGCTGACATACTTACCCCCCTGTGACTTAATTAATCTAAATACTTATTCATTTCAGATCTGTGTGGTAAAACTGTCATATTTTTACAACTACATTGCTGTGAGTCCAGGGGATTTGAAGCTTACTCTGGTTGGTATAATTATTGGGGCAGGGATGGGATCACACTTTTATTACCGTATTGCACAGTCCAATCCTACTGCCACAAATCAAAATACTACACAAGCATAAAGCTGGAGCCCTGTGGCCATGATCTTAAATGTGTTAATAACAACATTAACTCTGGCCAAAACTCCCTTTGCACAGTGTTCCATAAGAGTTGCAACAACGGATAAGAACAGACAAACAAAAAAAAGTTGCACAATAATGCAGCCCTATACCACAGGCCGTGAATTTATCCAGACAGGCCAAGGTACAACACACAGCAGCTCCGCCCAGTCAGCAGGCTGCTCTTTGTGCTCGTAAATAAACACTTTGTACTCCGGTCCAAAAATGTCAGTGTAATCCCTCAGTTATGATCCAGTGTTTCCTAGTAAAAGAGGAGACTATGATGGTCTGAGCAAAAAAAAAATAAATAAAACAAATTATATTTGATGCTTGTATGATGCTATCTCAGTATAAACCAATGGGGAACACTGTATGACAACTGGACGTTTGTTCTGTTTCAAAAATCTGGCCCCTGGAACTTTTAGTGTAGTCATGAATGCAAACAATAACATCAGTTAGATAAATCAATAAGATCTAATAAGTATAGACGGAAGTGGCATTGTGGAGCTGTGCAGAAAATCATCTTGTATGTGTCTTTGTCACTTGTTTGAATAACAACTGAGGCCATTAAGTGGAGACATTTCTGACTCTTGGGCAATTTCCATCCATTAAATCGGACTTCCTTTCTCTACATATTCACCAGTTTACAGTGAATAATACCAAAGCTCTGTATGTTTGCTTGGCTCCAATGGATCCCATGAATCCACTGCCTACACCCGCACACTCCAGCAGGGCCTCCATCTGTCTTTGTCAACAGCCATTCTTAAAACAGGCCTACAGCTGCCACTTCCATCTCTTCCATGCACGGCCTCTCTGTACCTGAGCTGCTCGAGCAGTTCTAATTCACACACTCACTACTGGACCTGGCAACTAACTCAGCAAATTATTTTCTGCTGCTCAACACCCTCCACTTGCTATAATACAATGCCATTTAGAATTATTGTGAATTTAAATTGTAGTAGTATTATTTCACTGTAAAGGTGGAGGGTCTGTCCACTGCTTTTCTCCATGGAGATGTGATTGTTTCTTTATGGAGAACAAACCAGACCAAGTAACAGGTCAGTTTGCTGGAGAGAGACACTGCTCACGGTCACAATGCCTGTTTTTCAAGGTATTTTTGAGCTATAAAATGACCTGTATGGCATGTTATAGAAACAAGCAGGGGAGGGATTCGTGACTGAAAAGTTACACAGTGCACCTTTAAAGTTACTATTACTTCCACTTGGTTTACTTCAGTGATACCTGGATAAGACAAAAGTGGGAAATCTATCAAATCAAAGAAGCAATTGTTTGAAATCGTTTCAGATTTCCTCATGATTTTTAAAGCAATATGCCTATAATCAATCCCCCGTCAGTAAATGCACATTGTTTGGAGTAAATATCAGACATAAATTAGACTATTTTGGGGTCATAAAGCACTAATTAAAGATCTGCTTTGTTAATATTCAGCAAATTAATATTGAAGGCCATTTTAATTTCTCTAACAAAAAATAAAGCCGAGTCAAAAATCATGATTGCTAAACGGGACTACCTCTGCACGGCAGTTAAACTTCTCATTGATCATGATATAAAATAAACTGTAAGATATACTACAAAGAAAAAAAAAAGATCAATACAAGGGATTTTTTTGCATATTTTACAGCTCCAGGAGAATGTCATCTTGATTGTATGACCTTACGCCTTATAGTCCACACATAAATAGTTAGATAAAGCTTAAAGTAAAGTCCGATCACATTTAGTTAACCCTATGCAGACAACACAATGTCCCATATTGTCTCGCAATATTAAACACACCTCTGAATTGACGTCACCTTGAATATTTTACTCGACATGCTTCAGAACTTTCCAGAGCATTTGTTCCAATGCACTCGTATCAGTTACTTATCGGACTGGCATACACCCTCCTCTGTCTTCTCATACTTCATCTATATTTAGTCGGAGAGGCGAGATGTCACCCCTGCTCCTCTCCAACAAACCTTAAGCTCCACATCTCCACACACACTGCGTATTCTGACTACAACAAACACACACACACACACACACACACACACAGCCTGCATAAAAGCTTCTTGATCGAACCAGGGGAGGAGAAGGTTATAGAGCTCAAATCAAAGCCGACTGCACTTTTAACACTCTTTACAAAGGAGTCTCCAGTTTCCCCCTCTGCCCCGCTCAGATCACAAGGGTGGTTATATAAGGCCAGATGAGAGATGCCATGGTTTGGAGAAGTACTCGTTTACTTAGGTGTTGGCTGATTTCTACTTTTTAGCATTTTAGCACCCAAGCTAGGGCTGTACAATACTGTAGATCGCAATTAAATCAAAAGGAGTTTAGACCTCTATGTTCTGAAATGCATATGATTCTTATATTCAGTATTTCAGTCTCTAAAATGTTAATATTAAAGGTCCTATATTACACAAAATTTAACTTGTGAACTTAAAGCCATGTTATAATGCATCAAAAAAATATCGAGTTGTGAGTTTTGTTTCATTCACGTGTTTGAGTAATCCATTATTATTAGTCTGTCCACGTCTCTAAAGCTCTGTTCCACCTCGTGATGTCATGTAGTAGTCGTTTTCAAGTTAACAACTACCTTTAAATCATAAGAAATGTGAAAATGGGAAAATTCCAAGGTTGAAATTATCCAAATGATTCTAGTGAAGGTGTATGGGGTTTAAAAACAAATTACAGCATTTATTTCATTACTACATGGCATCATAAAGTGGAACAGAGTGTTTGCTGTGACATTACACATGTGTTAAACGTCCATCCATCCATCCATTTTCTCCCGCTTAATCCGGATGTGTTAAACGTGTGTGAATGAAACAAAACACAGATCCAGGTACCAGTATGTTTATGATGAGGAAAATCTCACAACAAAAAGATCAGAAAATATGTAATATAGTCTTTTATTGTATGAAATTAACACTTGTCATTTTATACTATTATAATTGACTGTAATTTGCTTTTAGGTGCTCTTGTTTTAGGATTTGAAAATGATATATTTTCAAGATGGGAAGACACAGACTACAGAATGAATTTGAGCAGGAGATATTTGAAGTGGGTCATGATTTCCCTTTTTAATAGCAGTGACTCATTACTAGTATTTTGACATTTGAGACACAGCGTCCGATTGACTACTGAGTGCCAACTGGGTTCCTGGAGTTTTAACTGTCCTATAAAAAGCAGTGCGCCTTTCCCAATAAATACTATATCAACTTATCGTTAATGCATTATCAATACATGACAGATGAATCATTTTTGGGGGTCAGTATTTATATTGTAGGTACTTTTTCTTTGTACTAGTGGAAAAACTGATTAGCTTTCTGTACTACGATGAGATTTGAGCTGTAGAAGGTTGAACTATGAACTTATATGACTATAAATACAAACTATCTTAAAAGTGCACTACGTAACTTTTTGGCTGTCATCTGGAATGTTCCGTAATATGGCATTAAATAGGTCTACCTTACATTAAATTACGTTGTTTTATAGCTCACAAATACCTAAAAAAACAAGCATTCTGACTGAAAGCAGGGTTGCCTTCCTGGAGATCTGACCTGTAACTTGGTCTGGTTTGGTCTCCATAATGAAAAGAAAAGTATTTGACGGACCCTCCACCAGAAAAATGACACAATGCAGCTTTAAGTGTTTCATTCTGCTATTTATGTATTGCAGCCCTTGGTTTGCAATGATATTGCACCTTTAGACTACTTTTTTGAGGATAATTCTACTTAATCTGATAATCTGATATTGACACTTAATTAGAAAATATGGAATAACATGGTGTAGATTTGGCATTTTCAACAAGTTGCATAAATAAATAGGACGTGCCATTATGAGCTCTGGGTGGCTCAACAATCAACCCAAAGCTCAATAAGACACGAGCCCAAATACACAAATCGGAGCTGGTGCTTTGGAGACGCAGCGAGGCACTCCCTTCTGTGAACCAAATACCAACTTGGGGGAAAATGGATGACGCACTGGAAAGGCTTCTATCTCCCTGTTGGCCTATCGGAGCATTTGGGAACTATTGGAGCAATAGGAAGATACAGCTGCAGAAACAAAGACAACACATTTATATACAACTGTCGTATTCGTCTGTATGCATGATGGAGATGCAACACATATTTTATAACGTATACTTGTATTGTAATCAAATACACTTGTCTTGATAATTTAATGGTCCTCTATTGCATAAAATGGATCCTTATGAGGTTTTGTTATGTTGTTTATGTTATAATGCTGTTACCTCATCAAAAACAGGCATGGAGTTACGGTTTGTTTCATTGATGCACAAGTAACAATTTATTATTGTCTGTCTTGATATCCAAAGCTCAATTCCACCTTGTGAGGTCAAGTAGTAGTAGTTTTCAAGTTAACCATTTACCTTAAGTTCAGTAGAGAAGGACTGAAATCATTCAAAAGATTCTAGTCTAGCATAGAGTTTAAAAACACAGTGGATCACTTCCTGTATTACAACATAAATCACAAGAACACCCATTTAACACATAAATCCTGCATATTTAGGCTGCACTAATGAATTAAAACCCAACTCCAGGTATGTTTGTGATGAGGAGGCAAGATTATAACATAGATCATAAAATAATGTAATATGGGATCTTTAATATGTGTAGTTTGGACTATTCACATGCAGTGCAGCAACAAATATCTTTCAGCAAGAGCTAAAAAACAAAGGGGGAGGAATGAGATCTATCATGCAATATCCTTAGTAAATACCTCCTACACTGTGAATGAGTAAATGTTCCTCCATTTTGAGGCAATTCTATGGTCTGTTCTCACATGTGACGTTGCTTCTAGAAACCAAAGACATCCCGTTATTTCAGTGACAGTGTTGCAACAGTGCACAGAATACCAAGAGGAGGAAGAGAGGAAAACGAGAGAGAGAGAGCGAGAGAGTAAATTAATGTATGAAAATGAGAGGATGGGGGGATTTGCGAGGCCCCCTTTAGAAGAGAAAGCATGTAAATAGATGTGGCCAAAGCCGGGCGACCAATCGGAGCGGAGACGGCTCGTCAGGTGACCTCCGGGCCGTAAGCTCTGTGGAGATGTCCGGCTAGCCTGGTTGCCACGGTAACTGTTTGGTATCCTAGAGACTGGCAAAAGGGGCTCATAGAAAACTGAATGTGTTAGTCCTAGAGAAAAAGAGTACATCTCCAAGGCTAAGGTTTCTAAACAAGCACAGGAATTACACAGTGGTTCAATGGCATGGAGGCTATGCAGGCAAAGGCAGTTGGAAAGCATCCACAGAAAGGGCTTGAGTCAGGCTGATTCTTCATTGCGCTATAAATAATGACACTCAAGCATTCTTGATGAGCTCAGCCTTGAAATGCCGGTGTAGGTCTGTGAATCTGTCCACGAAGAGAGCTGTGAACTTTGTATATAGGACGTATTCTACCATATTTGAACATAATGCATAAACAATCGAGGGTCCTGTTTGACAGAAAGAGCCTTAATCTTTTGTACCTGACACATTTTGGGACTAGATGCAGTGTTTTTAGTACAAGAGGCAATGGTGGACCCTCTTAGACGAAAATTCTCGAACATGAAATAAACATCAGCAAAACAAAACCTCACTTTGTTGCATCGTGTGTTGTCATTCATATAAAGACCAACTACCCTGTTCAAAAAGACTGCTTAAATAAGAAATATAGGCAAAAGTTGACAGCAAACTCCACACATTATACTAAAGAAAATTATTAATCTACATAGACAGTATTTGTGCCTCCATAGTCTGCACAAAATCTATGGGTAGCACCGAGAGAAGTCATAGGGTAAATAAAAAAAAAAATTAAAAAATCTGTATTTTGTGTGAATATTTAGCTGGATTTGGTTAAACTACTGGTAAGATAGTCCAAAAACTACAATTACATTTGCCAGGAAAATAAACATACTTAATTCTAAATAAATTTAACATTATAAAACAAATTCTATTGTAAACCTTAGCACTTCATCATATCATAAGATGGGAACAATGCTGTGGTTTGTTCAATACAATACAAAAGGACACAGGGGAAAAACATGCACACCATTCTTTTTCATGGTTTAGGTTTGTAATGAGTCAAGGTGCTTTAGGATGGGCTATAGGATATTTGCAGAACGACTAAGTGTGGACATGGCTAAAACTCATTGCGCTAGCCGCCATGTGCCAAATAGGAAGCGCGACAGGAGGCTCTTCCGGCTCTGGCTTTAATTGACTTACATTAGGATCTTGTTGCTCGTCTCTCTGTACCTGCTGCAGTGAGCCTCGTCATCTTGGTCTCAAAATGTTCGTATTAACCCGCTTTACATGATCATCTATATATATATTTTTTGTGCTATTTTGTTTGTCAAAAAAATCCTATTCATAACCCAGAGCCTGGCCCCAGTTCACTCCTGTAACCGTTAGCATCGCTTATACAATCTATGACTCAAACACAGACATTTTCCCTGCCCACTTCTCCAATTGATCAGTCATTGCAATTTGGATATTACCAGTCAAAGAGAAGTATGAACTAGAAATGCAATGATCCAGCTGTTACAGTTCAGATATCAATATCAGTAACCAATACTCTGATAGTAATTGATACCAGTGTAGGGACTGAAAATGTATTTATTTTCTCCCAAAACACAAGTAGCAAATTTGATCTAATTGTGTTAAGTAACTTATTTATTGTGCAATTAACTACATAACAGCTTTGTGAGAATTAAAGTTCTAACATTATGAGATGGAGACATCCAGGGCCTATAGCAGTCAGTAAATAGTCTTATTACATCCAATTAAAAGCTCAACCTGGATATCAGCTAAAGCAATATTACGGAACAAAAACCCAATCAGGGACATTTTCCAGGATTGGCCCTGATATCTAATACAAGTATTGGTATGGGTGCTTTCCTAGTGTGAACTGGCAGAAGAAGCAGATGACAACTTAACTCCTGATCTGGCTTTAGGAAAACTGTTATACATTTTTAGCACATAGCCCACCCTACACATGGCCAAAAACATTGCATTTCTCAGCCAGTCAGGCAAGCGTAACACTAGGCCAGCACTGGTGTGTGAAACCCTATGGGCAGAGCTTTCCACAGCACGAGAAGGATGTGCTAGTTCCTTGGCTGGCGTTAACAGCACAGACACAGCATCCCCCATCTTTTTTCCCCCTTTTCCCCCCGTCTCTTCTGTCTCCGCTCTGCACTCGGCCCATTACTGCGCTCTATTCAAGCTGCCCCCCCGCTCCACCCCACCCCCAAACCGCCCTGCATGGGAGAATAGTGAGGAGAAGCAGCACATCCACAGAGCCTCACAGGGAGAAGGGGCCAGGGCCTATTACTGTATGCATGACGGACCTCATACAAGCAGCACTATGGCTCTGAAGGGCTCACAAAGAACACGTCGGAGAGGACACACATTAGTTTGCTCTCTTTTTCTGTCCTACAGCACTTCCTGTTATGCGTGTGTCACTATTTCGAATGCTCTTTCACGCTTTATCTAAAAATCTCCCATTTGAGTTGAGCTCCTGAGGACAACAAGTCAAAAAGAGAAAATAATCACAAAAGCAAAACAAATATTTTTCATGCAATTTGTAATACTTCTTACAGTCTGCCAAGTTAATCTGTGACAGATTTGTGGTAGATTATATTCTTTTCATTTGCTGCAGAAATAGCTAGCTGAAAAATTAAATTCAAATTATTATTTTTTAGAAGTGCACTGTGTAACTTTTTAGTCAAACCGCTTGTTTCTATGGATATGCCATTGCTCCGCCCAGAATGTACCACGGTTTGACATTAAACAGTTCTGCCTTACATTTTAACTCTGAGCGGGGTCGCCTCTCCACAGATTTGACCTGTAACTTGGTCTGGTTTGGTCTCCATGTAGATTAAATGGTTTAATACCAAACTGTGAAACATTCCAGACAAACTAATGGCATCTCCACGGAGAAAAGCATTTGACAAAGCCTCCAGCGGAAAGGTTAAACAATGCACTTTTAATGCAGTAAATATCGATCTTGTCACATCACTAGTATAACTTCAATAAATGCAGCAAATTTTAAGTGTCTCTACCACGATTTCTTTACTATATTCCACCAATCCAGTGAAGCACAAGACAACCAAGATAAAAAAAGAATTGATTTCAGATTGTGCAGTGGATCTGAGCATTAAACATAAGCAGCTATCTCTAAACTGGGCTAATGATGAGCCTACATGGAGAGGGGGGAAAAAAGACGAGTGAGTGAAACCAGTGTAGCGCTGCACAAAAAAGGACGTCATTAATTATTCACATGTCCCCTTTTGGGCAAAAACCTGCGATACATATTTACTGAACAGATACAGTTACATTTAGATGATCTTCTTTTGTCTTTCAATATCAATCTGCTATTTAAAATCTAGCACAAATCCATATTATAAAGAGTGTTTGTTTGCATTACATAACTGCATAAAACATGAACTGTTGGCCCCTAGGTTTTTTCACATGATCACCCCAGTCTCTTTGTAAAGGCACGTCTATACAGCCCGGCTTGGGAGGATTTGAGCTGTGACTCCTTCAGTGCCGTGAGGTCATGGTTGGTTTACAAGAGGAAGATGAGGAAGAGAAAGAGAAAAAGGAGCAGTGAGAGAGTGACTCCATTAAAAGTCCAGACACGTTGGGGCCCATGTTTTGTTATTGCCGGGTGTGCACGCATACCCTTGAGTCCGTCTTCCACCGACTGATCAATAGAAGCAGCACTCAGAATGGCAGAGGAGAGCTTGACAAAGTGAGGAAATGAGGGAGATTGAGCAACAACATTTTTAGGCAAGATACAAGAAGCTTCCATAGTTATTCCCACGTTTCAGCACAGAAAGATACAATTTGGCACTAAACATTACACGTTTTGTAAGCAGTCTTAAGAGATGTATTGTATAATATTGTATTGTTTTGTATTGTGTTGTGTTGTATTGTGTTGGATGCTAAAAGAGATTCTAAACCCCACGTTAAATAAAAGTAAAATAAAAATAAAATCTTCAGCTGGGGCATTACTGCAAAGGCATATATCCAAATGAAAAATGCATGAACTGGTAAGCGGCGTTTGTGACATGAAATTGCTGAAAAAGTAGAATACAAAAATCGAGCATGGGCTAAACAGACTATTCCTAAATACTAGTTTTCCTATTCTAGTCACAGTGTGTGTAAAAATTAAGCTCTAAAGAAGTGGAAGAAGCAGAGACCGCGAGGCGCACGAAGAGATGGATGTGCTCTTTCCATCTTACTAAAGCACTGGGGAATGGGTCTTACGCCTCTACCCCTCAGCTCACTGGGGACACCCCATTTAAGGCTACATTATTGATGAACTGACAGATGCGGCTTTTTATGAAGTTAATAATTGAAGAAAGATGAATTAGAAGGGAAGGCACTGAGTGTACGAGGATGGTAGACAAAGCGTTGTGGAAGATTTATTTTAGGACCAAAACTGTATGAGGTTAGCTCTTTTGATAAGGTCCTCTCCTTTACTTTAACTGTTGTCCTTTTAGATTTATTCTCCATTTTAGTAGATCAACATTGCCGTTCCTCATCTTCTCTCCTTTTCTCACAGGTGCTCAAGTTGCCATGGTAACAGCAGACTACAAAATTAATCACCCCATCGTCTTGTGGGTGCTGCAGGATAATGCAGCGCAAACATACTTAGAGTCAGGGTGACATGATGCTGTCAGAGCGGCTCTGTGCAGATATCACACAGGATCATCTGGACTGGACTATGCACACAGCTCCACACAACAGACAAAGGAGCAGTGTTACTGTAAGACTAATGCACTGAGGAAAATGGGGCACAACCAACCAGTTTATCATGCCAGAAGGGATTACCATACTCAAGAAAGTTCAACAGCAAGAGCTACTCACAAGTTAAATTTGACAGTACTGTATTAAATAAAAAAATGTCTATTTGGACTAGGTCTGCCACGATAAATACTATATCGACTTATCGTTCAGTGTATGAAACCTTAAATAATATTTTGGTTGCAAAAAATTACTGTGTGTGCACTAGTGAAAGATTTGTGGTTATTTCTTTTGGTAATATGATCAAATTTAAGCAGTAAAGGGTTTAATTAATGACTTCTATAACTTGTTACAGATGCTAACTAAATACTGTGCTTTAAATACTGCAGATTTACAACATCTTTTGTGCTTTAAATCCACTCGTAGGTTATTTTGTCAGTGGCATAAATCTGTTGAAATATTATCATTTATCATCTATATTTTCTTCAACAAGATACAATCTGCTAGTATGTATGTATGTATGTATGGCTTTAAACTTCTCTATCATCAATCACGTGTGTTTTTATTGCTCAATGTAATTAAAAAACATTCTTACTGAGAGCAGGGTCACCTCTCATGAGATGTGACCTGCTGGGCTAGTCCCAACACCTGCTTGTCTCCATGAAGATAGATATTAATGCCATACTGTGGAAGAAATAACATTTGAGCAGTTTTTTAGATTTGAAAGTCATACCTTGAAACACAACATACCAAGTGATGTCAAATACAGTCCTTAATTATTTATTGGAGTACATTTTTCTGCATCAAACATAATTAAATATGGAAAATGTGAGGTACATTTTACAAGGTGTGCAATGATTACTATAGCGACTTATTATTCAGTATACGAAAGCTGGAACAATACATATCCTGTGTATATTTTTATTTCAATAGTGGAGAGGTTTGAGCTGTAGAGGGACGAAAAAGTCAGTTCCAGGACTAATTATTGTTATTGCCATTTATACATTGTAGCTCAGGCTTTTTAATGCTGCTTTATTTTTTATTGTGTCAGTAACGGTAGTAAATATGTTTCAGCATTATCACGGTATATCTCTGTAGCAATATCTCTGCAGCAATTGTGCTTCAAAACCTGTTATCGTGACAGCCCTAGGTGCATGCAGAAGAGATGCAGCTGATCTGAGACGTGTATACAGGAAGACAGAAGGGCACAGAGGTAGAGGAGAGTCTCACGCTGATGGTATCTGCTAACCTTCAATTAGTAGCGGTAGTCAGCAGGGCATTGATTAGACTCCAAATGCCAAAGCAGTGTACAAACAGAGCAGCTGAGGGCACCCAAACACCATTCATATACTTTCAATTGCATTTTACATTGATCTACGGTAATATTGTGCAACTATGCAGCAGATTTAAGGCAAACTAAAATCTGCTTTTTCGTACAGTCAAATTTTTTTGTTGTAATTATTGTGCAAAGAAACATCACAATGTTCAAACAGTAAATCCTTAATTTGCTTTCATTCACATTGTCTATTAATTTGACCTTCTACAGCTCAAATCTTACTACATAACAATGGCCAAAATGCTTCCACTTTTGCACATAAACTGTACACATCATAAATACTGAGCCCCCAAATATATTGTTCCAGCTCTCATATACTGAACGATAAGTCGATATAGTAATTATCCTGACAGGGATAAACAAACCCTCCTTTAGTGTGTGACCAGCTTTATGAAATCAAACATTTTGACTGATAAAGTAAACAGTGAAATAGCCAGTTAAATATAAAGCACTTTACAATAAGGTTTACTCTTAATAGTATAAAATGAATTGAACTTGTCACAATTGTTTTATTTCTTTAAGGTGCACTATATACATTTCCAGATGGGGGTTTCTACAGATGTGTCATTGCTCAGCTTAGACTCCAGAATACGACATGAAACCTATCTACCTCACATTTATTCAATTTAATTACAGGCAATTTTATAGCTCAAAAATACCTAGAAAAACTGACTGTGAGTGGGGTTGTCTCTCCACAGATCTGACCTGTAACTTGGTCTGGTTTGGTCTCCATGAAGATAGAAAGGTTTAATACCAAACTGTATAATAATCCAGACAAAGCATCTCTATGGAGACAGCTCCTCCACCGGAAAAGTTACAAGTACAATATTCCTGTTTTATTGTGACCTGGGTAATAGTGATTAATCATTAATAGATGATTTTTGAATACCTACTACCGTTATCTTTGAAAAAGGCGGGTTTCTATAGTTTGCCAGCACCAAAACAAATGAGTCACTGATCCCTGGTTACAACTGTGCAGTATTATATGAGCAGGTGAGACAAAGACTCTCCACTCCACTCCACATGCAAATGCAAAGTATGTGCATCAGTTTCACCTGACATTTGGACCATTCGTGCAGTAACAGGGCACATGAATCACACTGATCAGAGTATTACTGTAATAACTGATAAGACTCACAGCACTGTAATTGCTGCTGGCTGTAAGTCTTGTCAGAGGACTACCCACTGTGTATGTGATCGTATCAGTCACCTTATGGATGATAAAAATCTCATATTTGAGATATTATTTCACAAGTTGCCATGGTGATGTGCAGATGTGCCTTTGACTAATATGAGATGGGGAATTATGCAAACACAGTTACTGTAGATGATAAAGTGAGTGAATCCAGTAGAAACAACCAAGCAATTTTTGTTTTTGAAATTTGGTAATAACGCTTCAAGACTTTAAAAAGCATAATTATACCGTTTAACACTGTGCTTTTGTTTCTAATAAAACTTATTTTCATGCAGATTTCTTTTGATAGATAGAGACAACCAGAAGATAAGAACAAAGCCATTGAATTGTAGAGTGGACAAAGACTCATGACCTTAGAGACACAACTATTGTTCCCAGAGAAACGAGTGTCATCAACTAAAAGGAGACATTTGCTTTCCTGGTCCATGTTATTAAAGCACTGAATAATACTATACTATACTCCTGACATTCAAAATAGAAATGACATACCAGATTACACTGATTGCAAAGCAGACTGAAAAACACTGGCACTTGTATTTATTAGTTTGACTGTTTCCATATTTATCCTTTTATTTAGTATTAAACTATAACATACCACCATTTTACATTTTGTTCATACTGCAATACTGATTTTTTTAAAGTAACAGAAATGGGAATGTGGGCTTCCTGTTCAAAACTAGAGAACTGAGAACACTCGTGCGTCAAAAGAGGAACAGTACAAGATTACTCCAACATGCATGAATCAACCAAACCACAACTGCAGTGATGAACTAATGACGAGAAACACCTTTGTAACATGCATTTAAGATCATTACTGTCTATTTTGCACATTATGCCTTTAACTTAATTAGTGCATTCATCTCATTATTCTGTGTGGTAAAAGTTTCCATCAGCAAGATACCGACTGAGTATTAAAATATTAACTGATAAATAACAGTGTAGTAATAAAGGTTTAGATCCCTGAATTTTTTCCCAGGTTTCACACTTGTATCTTGAGGATATAGTGAGAAATGGTGCAGTGCAGTTGTGAAGAGTATGCATTAAGATAAGCCCTCATGGTGCAAACTCCACAAAACACTGTAACAATGATTCCAGCGGTCTCTGCCCTTTTTCCTATCAATACTTCTCTACAGACACACACTAGAACTAGATTATAGAAGATAAAATGGCACACAAGCGCTAAGTCCCACTGCAGCCATCACGCTCTCTCAACTGGCTGTAAATAAGAGTTGGTCATCAAATATAGATTCAAATGTCCTTCATAATTTACATGTACAAGGCAGAGCCAGCTCACACACAAGAGCATCCACTATTATTAACCCCACTGCATGTGCACACTTCATAAAATGCAAATTGGGACAAGAGTGAGATTAAAACCAGAAGAACAAAGCACAAACAAAAAAATACTGGTTTAAAATGCTGCCCTTTTAGTTATAATCTCACTTCCTTCTTTTAGCGCTTTCTAGTTTATCGGTATTACATAATAATTTAAACATACATATTTGACATGATACTTATGATACAGCATTGTTGCATAACACACCTTTTATAAAATGAACTTTTTTGCAGTGTTTCAAAGAAAGTTGGTTTATAGTTTTATGCAGAGTTCATAATAACCTTCTATCTTCTGTCTAATAGCTCCAACAGCTGTGTGTCTTCCTGCCTAATTGAGTATTTGTTTTTAGTGAAATGTGTTGCGTAAAATTGAAAAGGACAGTCACACAATCAGATGTAGGCGGGACTGTTTGTCTGGCAGAGGTTATGTATTATCTTATTGGCAGCTGTCTATATTTAGCTGTGGATAATTAACTGTTGGCCAGCAGACATCCCTCCACAGTTAGTGGTGGAAACAGCAGCCACAGCTGCCCTGTTCCTGACTGAACATGTGGCTGCCAATCTGAACCCACAGATTGAGCCCACAGATTTGAAACGTCTTGCCCAATGACTCAACCCCAGATCTCATACAATCAGTAGACTTCCCAGGCTCCCAAATGTTCAAACCCCTTGCTCATCGGTATGTGTTATAAGATATTGCTCAGTGGGTTAGACCGAGAAGTAAGAGGAATAAAGACAGGGAAAAATTTATTTAATAGGCACTAAATGGAGAGCATAAAATGTACCTCTTTTTCAAAACCTGATCACCTCAAATCTCAGAAGCTAAGCAGGGCTGGGCCTGGGACGGGACAACGCTGGGGACAACAGTAGTGAAAAACTGTTGTGTCCATACGCAAGACACCTCACCCATATTGCCTGATATGAATCTGGTGTATGCGTGAGTACTAGTGGTAGTCGATGGGGTAAATTGGCAGCCTTGTTTCCGTCAGTCTGCCCCAGGGCTGCTGTGGTTATCATAGTAGCTTGCCGCCACCGACAGTGGAGTAGTAGTAGTAGTAGTAGTAGTAGTAGTAGTAGTAGTAGTAGTAGTTTATTCAATCATTTTGCAGCACTACAAAACAAGACCACAACCCCATGGATCATGACCGAAAGGCTGAAGTCAAAGTACTTATAACACCTATTTAACATTGACAGAATTCCCAGAAAGAAAGCACCGTATGAACAGCAAGTTGGCATTTACAATTTGCACAGGGCCACGTACCTACAGTGAATGAAAGAATAAGGCACCGTAGAGTCTTTCAATGTCCAAAAAGCACTTTAAAATCATTTGCCTGAGGCCCAACATTCTGCAGTTATTGGGGCATCCATAAATACACCTACAGATCCTAAAGAAGTGTTTGGCAAGCTCACTTTGACAGAGTCAAATTTTTATGGCTACTTTGAAAATTCCCATAGCGTAAGAAAACACACACGTGACACGTTATTTGATCCATTCTAAATTAAATACCTGAGAAACCTGAGCACTTCATCGAATGCTGTAAATCCAATTTTGCTTGGCTACTGTTTCTTATCCATTTATAATCCTGCTATAGCCCAGTACAAATCATTTTATTAAATAAAAAGCTTTGCACTGAAAGAGTTTGGTCTCCTCATTACTGTGAGCTGTCGTTAGTGTTTGCAAACACTGTATGCTGTATGTCTGAGCTGTGAACACACATCACTGTCTTAATAAATGTATCCAAAATCATTTGCATGTTGTCTCAAATTTTAACAAAAAGATAATGCTGAACAATTACGTTGAACAGGGCACATATAGTATTTTCTATGTGCACTGCTGTCTCTTCATCATCATGTAGCCCACCTTGGGGACATTATTCAGCTCTGCCTTAGAGCAGCCGGTCCCTGGAGAGGAGAGTCCATGTTCTGTCTCTCTCAGCACCTGAGATCCCAGTCCCTGGCCACACAGGCCCACAGCTCTGCTCTATACTGGACACAGGCGTCACACTGACAGTCGGCTTCACACCTCACCGACCACAAGCATGTTGCTGAGGGAATTTTGAGATGTTAAAGAAAAAAAGCATTAGCACTTTCAAATATAAAGCACCAATACCTAATACCTTAAACCATAATTTCCTCTGTGTCGGTGATTGTTCATTTGCATATGTAGGATTGCTTTACCATATATTGGTCATATGAAAATTATATCACATCTTTTATTCCTTGTCAACTTCTATGATGCAACTATATCATAATCCGAATGCTGTCTTTGGTCTGTTTGGAGAGACAACACAGATAATTGGAGTCTTTGGAGGATGATCTGACAGTCTGATGGAGCTAGGCAGATGCCTGTGCCTGTCATGCAGCTGGTGACAGAGGGGGGGCGCAGTGCTCTGAGCGCTGCGTTAAGCTCTGCGTGTGGAGGCTTTCACAGCTGCAGGACACTTTCTGGAGCTCTGCTGAAGGACTAGCTCTCTCTGCCAGTGCCTTCCCTCCAGCTTCTCCTCTCAGTCGTTTTGATCTAATGCAGTTTGACATGGTTTGCAGGCATCATCTAAAAGCCACTGCTCTGAGACACACTGGAAAGCATGCAACATGGTAGATCGCACTAGCATCGAACATCAGGGGTATGTTATATTATATATATATTATATCATATCATGATAAAGAGATGCCCCCTTGACTGATTAGTTGACCATAAAGGGGACATGGCAAAAATGATCTGACCCAGACAGCAGTCACAGGACTACAACTCTAAACACGAATAATAACCCCTAAGCAATTTTTTATTGACTAAACACCAAAAGGCCTACAAACCTATTAGGAAGTAGAAATTTGGAACTAAAAGTACTCCCCAGGGACATTGGTAAAACCCGTCTCATTCTCTTGAGTTCCTGTAGAATCACTCCTTTTGACAAATGACAACCTAGGAGACAAGCAAAGCTCTTCTGAAGTCACATTTTTCATTAACTAGACTTAACTGGTAGCAGCAGCATCAAAGTGTTCTTGCTTTGTCTGGTGTCTCTTTGGTTGAATTCAATTACTCAAATTAATTATTCTTGGATTGCTATATTCCCATGTCAGATGTATCGATGGAGCAATCCATCAAAATGCCTTATTCTTAATTTCAATTTAATTAACAGATCTATCATGAGATGTTGTTGAAAGGTATTTACCAGCACCAGCTGAGAGACTATGAGACGGAAGAGAAGGACTCCAGCAGCTCACCATCACCAGATTACTGGAGCCAGTCCCAGACAATGTGGGGTGTCATTACAACAAACCTGCAAGTCTTCAGGCAACGGCCATCACCAGATCCACAACCAAAAGCTGTCAGCTGCTTCAGTGGAGCCAAAACTTAAACAGGGCCACTGTGTGAACACACTGTTTGAAGGTTGTTCCATGTTCTTTATTTCTTGTTACATAGTTTTGATGGTTAAATCAACAGTTCAATCAAAATACTGTTCAAATACTGTGCTACGTTTTAAATATTGAGCTAAGATTGATCCCATGTCACAGACTGATCATATTGGTCCTACACGAACAAGTGGCTTGGAGCGTTTCACAGAAGTACTAAATGACCAATTATCAAAGCATTTCATAGATTTAAAATTAACTAATTAAGTCAATGCACAAACTCAAACCTGACAGACACTCAAAGCCCTTTATCCTTATGCGGAATTATTTTACCTAAATGTCATTACTTTGAGATGATTGGGAATCCAGTTAGTTGATTTTGAAATATAAAAATAATTGAATTTATTGCTTCCTATACTTCTAAATTGTTTCCATATTTGATTTATTTTCGATTGTTAATACTATTGCAATGTATCGTACAACATTTTGTTATAATTTTTGCACAAATTTAGTTCTCACAAGCAATGCAACAAAGACACTGACTCAGAGAGCTTCTGGGCCTGGGGTGGGCTGCTCACCTGATTATGACACAAAGGGCTGATATATTTCATCCCTAATCTAATTTGGGCGTATGACCCAGTTGTAGATGAACTTACATTGCATTTAGATTTCCAGTTGCACGGAGCGAACAAACCCATCCCCAAATCTCAGGTACAGGCTCAGGGTCTCTTCTGTTGCTAGGATACGCTTCATTTCTCAGCGGTGACAATCTCACTTTCAACAGCAGCAGACTCTTCGCTCTCAGCAGACTCTTCGCTCTGCAGTTTATATTTATCCCTTTACCACTGGGCCGTTTTTTTTTATCGCATTGTGGCGACTAAAATCTCTACACACACATTATGGGGACCTGCCTCACTTAACAAACCCCAGATAAATCCTTTATTATTCCATGTTATTAGATCAACGAGATGATTGAGATTTCAGATATAGATTAGACCTGTGCTTTTCAGATTATAAAATGTGATGATGTCGTACTCCCAAATGGGATTCCCCTATTGATCACACTGTACATTGGCAAAATATCCAAATGGTGAATTCACAAATGTTGAACCTGATTTTTTCAATTATTGACTAAACTCAAGAACTCACTGTATTACATAATTTTGCATTTTAACAATATTAATTTTAGCTGTCCCCAATCTGTATTCATTAATATTGACCTATAGAATGTGGTGATGTATTTTGAAACCAGCAATACAGTAACTTGTGTTTGTGCAGGTGGTACTGACAAAAAGCAGATTTAAGTCATGGTTGAGTGTCTATGTGTGTTAATAAACCAGAGTAATCCAGAGTCTAATGACCTCTCATCACAGCAACCGGCGGATAAAAGGTCCTCATGGATCGATTGCACCAACCAATGGGCTGCAATGTACGGAGCTTAGTTTATTGATCTATTGAATTAAGGGGAAAAAATCAATAAGAAATCAGAACTAAGCCTATTAAGGGATGATAGGAAGAAACTATATATAAAAATGTATACAGAGGCCCTAAAAAGCTAACACATACCAGATCATAGGGTTTATATAATGTCTTTGAACGGATACAAAAATATTCTCTCTGCCCACGACGCTGAGACAGGAAACTGTTCCTCCCGCGCCTTCATGGACGGGACCCTGAGCCCGCGGAGCGACAGCCCCATGGAGCTCTGTGCCAGTCCTTTCACCGGTGGGACCTGTCCCGACACTTGGAACCATAACGAAGCCCACCACAGTCTAGAGGTACCCTGGCTCAGCCCCCCTCCCCCCAATAAATAGGCCAGAACCCAAGAAGGTCCCTTATGATAGGGGACTTGAGTTATTTTTGAGAAAGAAAGCCAGGTAGGTGTGGGGTCATTGCCATCTGACTGGGGGAGGGGCGCCACACAGTGCTACTTGGCTATTATATTCCTAACAATGTACCTCATAAAATGACATATGGAACCAATCTATTTCTCATTCTCATTACCTATATATATTTTTTTCTTCACACACAACGACACAACACAAAAAAAAATTGTTCATTTGTTCCTCCAAAGTCTGACCCCATGCTTTTACTGACAGAAAATTGGCTGTAGCCCTTTTGATTAAAGAGACACCCTATAATTGAAGATAAGAAATTACTGATTAATTGTACGTGTCATATTCTGATTATTAAAAATGCATCCGTTCCATAGCCTGAGTTTGGAAATAGGTGATAAGACAAGTGAAGTGTGGACTCAAGGATAGACTGAGAAACAAGAAGGTGAAATCATTTGAGAAATGAGATGATGAGAGGAGATGATGAGAGGAGATGTGGGGAGAGAAAGTGAGCTAGTGGAAGGGATAAAACAAAGGGAGGATGCTGCTGCCGAAAATAAATGTGAGGGAGGAGGGGCGAGAATCAAAGCACTGCACTGCAGGAAGGTGGCGCGCTCACACACACTCACACACACTCACACACACTCACACACACACATTCCACTTCAAATAGACATACTTAATAAAGCATACAACTTCAAACAGCAACTTGATGTGTCCACTGACCTTAAGCTGGCAGGAAGCAATCTATAAAAAGAGACTAATTCAAAGCTGGATGCATTACCAGTAACTCCCTGATACATATTTGCAGGCTGCAAGTTCATGTCAGTTGGACAAATAAAATAACCTATATTAAAAAGTGATTGAAATGTATTCTTATTAACAGGCAACAAACTAAAGGTATGTCTGAAAGTTGGGAAGCTGAACATCTTAATTAAATAAAGGTATAAGCTCATGTGTGAGTCAACAATACTTTTTGTATGTTAATAAGCACGGTTTTGTTGAGTCAGGGTTTCTTTTTAAAGAACATTGAATTCGTACCAAATATCAGGATGTTTTGACTTCAGGCAGTTTATTTGATCAGAACTAAATCACTGGGACAAAATTGTGGACAGTACAACTCTAGACTATGGTCAACAATAAAGCATTATTCAAGAAGCGGTCATCAGATCAAAGATCATGTGATGATGGGATTGGAGCTTATTTTGCAGTTACAATGGTGTTGCCTCATACAGAACTGAGGGCGGAAAGATCTGCACCATAGTCCAAAGATCCTGCTTATTCATTACAAAACCTAGTAATTACAAAACCCATTTCTAATCCGTTGTGCCTTATTTTAGATTGTGGAGGAAATTTTTGGAGTTTCCTATTCAAAATATACCACTGTTGCAGACTAATTATTATTAATACTATTTGATAATTTGTCTGCATTGAAGTGTTTTAACTAAATGTTAAAATGTCTTATTTTTAAAAAGTGATATTGTCACTAACTGAACTGCACCTGTTGGATACACAGGGTGTACTACAGGTGCGGTTCTGGAGGGCCCATGTGCATGTTACAGCCTCCTTTAATGAGCCCGGAGAGCTGCAGCATCAAAGGGGCGTTGTCCACAAACCTGCCCCTGAACACAGACACACACTGAGGCCTCGGAGGAGAGAGAGAGCTGCCTCCACAACAACAGCAGAGAGCAGTCTGCTGACTGAGCTCCTCCTCAGCTTGTCTCCTTTCATGGTGTCCCTGTGTTCCCACCCCCTCACTCTCATCTCACCTCCCCTCTCTCCCTTCAAGAGTCCATTGAGACTCAAAGTGTTTTTCTGTTATGAGCTGTGTGTGTGTGTGGGTGTGTGTGTGTGTGTGGGTGTGTGTGTGTGTGTGTGTGTGTGTGTGTGTGTGTGT
>KN490982.1:14266-25582 GCA_000787155.1 Scartelaos histophorus | reverse complement strand
CTGAGTGGTGGTCACCATGTGACATCCAAATGTCCTCTGCCCATTGTGATCTGCAGAAGTTATAATCTTCATCAGAAGAGTGAGACTTCTGGGTCAAACAGGAGTCTACGTCAAAGTTACAGCCTTGTGTTTTGTAAAGTCTCTTAAGCCTCTCTTAAGTTCTGAACAGGACATAACAGCAAGTGTATTTCCTTGTTCCATCAGAGTAAGTCATCTTCTCCACCTCCTGTGCTTTTTGGATGATGGGCCATAGACACTTGTGCTTTGTGTGGTCCTCCTGCGTCAGGTCCTCCTTGAAGTGGAGGTTCTGTTGGTTCAGATGTTTCAGAAGCTGTTTGACATTTTCCGAATGGCATCGCGGTAATGTTCCATTGAGACCTGCATAATGAGATCTCTTGCATAAGCCTTGGTCGGATTCACTCTGCCGAGTCTTTGCAGTCAGTGACATCCTCAAACTTCTCTCTATAGCCCAGAGAAATATTTCCAAATGTATATCACATTTTCAAAAGCTAACGGCTAATACTTATTTAACTTAGTTTTAAATTGTCAATCACAAAGGTAATGATCTTAATTTGTCATTATTCTGAAACCCATGAATAGCTCCAAGGCACTGAAGGCAACATGAACAATGAGAACCTCTGGTGAAGATGAATGAATTATGTCAGATGCCCGTTCAGTCTCAAACAGTGGAGTGGAGGCAGTAGGACTGTGAGCAGCCACGCTCTTGTTCATCTGTGGGTTTCAGAGCCATGTAGAGCGTCAGGGGGTGTCACTGACAACAGGTTACACAAAAAGTACACACATATAAGATACTTCAGAGAAATAGAGATGTTTCTCTGCTAACACTACTGCTAATACTGAGATACTGAGGCATATTAAATATAACAACAACTCGACTCGCTAGCTCAAAACTTCAGACCATTACATAAAGAAGGAGGAAAATAACATAAGGACAACAGCAGCAATAAGTTTTAACAGTTTTTTTTTTTTTTACTATTTTTTAAAATTCTACAGAGGTTTGAACTTTGAGAGTGTTTAAACAAGAGAGAAATTAGAGAAAATGTTCATTCCAGTCTGAGAAGTGTGTGATGAGGGCTTTTACAGCCTTAAAACATATATAATAATTATAAAAACCCCACGATAAATGAGGGACAACTGTAGAATACGTCATAAGGAAGTTGTGAAAAGCACTTATTAACTCATTGTGGAATAACATGGAGTTAATTGCAAACTACAACTCAACTCAACCATATTACCCAGAATCCCCACAACATAACAACTTAATACAATAAAAACATGATAAAAACTATGGTATGAAACAATCTAAAGGTGTCTACCAAACCACCACATCTTCCCCCGTCAGTATAAACACCTTCAGATATTACTAAAGTACTGCTAAAGATAAAAAGTAACATCTCTGTGAACATTTCCTCCTTCTCTGCAAACCTGGCATATCATCTTTCACCACGGAAGGTATCTGATGTTATTTTTGGATCCGATTCAAGGTTTGGTTAAAAAAAATATTGTGTCTGACCAGTTTTCCTGAGAAGTGTGTGTCCATTGCAGACTTGTCAGATACAGATCACTTTCTCTCACTACTATGATCCAAATATTTGTACCTTGAGTCGCAACTTCAAGGCCAGACTAGTGTCACTGTCAACCAAGAACCAAAAATAATAGTTTCCATCGTCATTTACCCTGTGAATTTATATTTAGAGTGATTCATGCTTGAGTAAGCTCTATTCTCTGTAAACGCCTCCTGCCGCATGCCCACTGCTCTGTGCTTGCTTCATTCTTCAGTTTTATTTCCTTAATCATTGCTGCACGTAGGATTTGGCAGTGTTGCGTGAATAAAATAATAAAAAAAACCTGAAGTATGCTCATCACTAACGCGATATGCAACTATCCATAGGAGAGTTTTGCTGACAGTGAAAATGACTGGTATATACATGTGCATATTTGTACCGCAGAGAAGCACAATCTGAAACGCAATCTGAAGATCACAAATGAGATTATCTACACTAGATAACCCTTATCTACACTATATTACCAAAAGTACTGGCTCACCTGCCTTGACTCGCATATGAACTTAAGTGACATCCCGTAAGGTTTAATATGACATTGGCCCACCCTTTGCAGCTCCAACTCTGGTGTTGGACGAGATGTCCTGGCTCTCAGTCTCCGCTCTAATTCATCCCAAAGGAGTTCATCAGGCTCCATCAGGTTCTGTCAGGACTCTCTATGGGCCTTGCTTTGTGCTCTGGTGCTCTGTCATATTGGAGGTGGAAGGAATCGTCTCCAAACTGTTCCCACAAAGCTGGGAGCATGGAATTGTCAAAAATCTCTGGGCTAAGCCCAGCTCCTGAAAAACAACCTCACACCATAATCTCCCCACCACCAAACTTTAGCACATTGCAGTCAGACAAGTACCATGGTGGCAAACATCACTGCACCCAACGCTTTGCATTGCACTTGGTGACGTATGGTTTAGATGCAGCTGCTCAGCCATGGAAACTCATCCCATGAAGCTCTCTACACACTATTCTTGAGCTAATCTGAAGGCCACATGCAGTTTGAAAGTCTATAATGATCACCTCTGTAGAAAGTTTGTGACCTCTGTGCACATAATGTGCAGATGTGACAAGCCGCTGACTCTACCTCAGTTTACGTGACGTACCACTTCATGGCTGAGATGATGTCATGGCCAATCGCTGCCACTTTGCCACTCAAAGCACCTGTTGTACTTACAGCTAAATCTGTTCTTCATGGTCAGATTGTGTTAAAACAAAGCTCAGATTAAAGTCTAGCTTGTGTCACAAAGCTTAAGACACAGCAGTGCTTCTAGTTAGCTTCATCCCCCCAGGGAATGTGGATTAAATCACCTCCAAAGTATCAATAGGGAAGTAGTACATTTTATACAAATATATATTATACAAATGTAATATAAAATGAAAGAGGGAGGGTGTGGCATTTCAGAGGGATGCAGCACTTGCAAAGATATTGGATATTGGAAAGATATTGGAACGTGACATTACTGAAACATCAAACTTCAGCAGTGTCACAACAAACTTGTTGAGCAATAAAGACATAACTGTAAAATATTTTATGAGTATGCTGGTTTCTCTGGAACTTGAGCACTTTTGTGATAGTTGAGAGAAAGATTTTTATCTATCCAAAATACAACAGGCAAAGGTTTCCCACGAAAACTATACAAACAAAATATTTTTTAAACAAACACTTCTTGAGTCAGATCCAAACATAATAGCGTGCCACAGTATGAGGCACCTGCATCTGACTCAAGTGGCCTGCAAAGAAGAGAATAACTCAATGATTTTCTTCTAAAGATATGTTTAGTTTGTTTTTGTTTGGTTAGTTACTATGGCAACAGTGGTACATTTTCATTCGTCTGTCGGCATCACTACTTCCTGTCCACTGGTGCATCTATGGGTTTTTTGAGTTGTGACAAAATGAATGAATATTTTACGATAAGACAGTAGACAGAAAGAGAGATGTGTATGTGTAGAACCAGGATACGGGCATTACAAAAACAAACATCTGATGACTTCATTTCAAATGTCATGTTATTTTGCTGACTAAAATGCAGGCCAAAAACATTCAGTAAAACACCTAAAGTAAAGCCCTTCAGCTCGATGGGCCAAGACCCCCCACTGCCATAAAAGATCTGATATTAGCAACCCCTACATGCCGTATAACCATGTGATCAGAGGAGAGTCAGCAGAACAGCCAGAGCAGTCTTTTTCAGACTAAATGGACACAGCTTAATCAAAGAACAGATATGTCCCCAGATGTCCCAACCTAGCTGCATTGTCAAGACTAAGACTAAGCTTTAGAAAAAAAAATATTCTAATGCCTCTGTACATATAAAAGTTATGGAATGGAAATGGACTTTCAATGGAAAGTACATACTATATACCATAAATACCATATGTGTTTGTATATCCCTAACTATAACCAAACTAGAAGTCAAACGGTGCAGTCAAAGTAGGTGAAATTATAACTTACAACTTTCCCCTTTGCTGTTTTTTCATTAAAAGTTGGTTCCCCAGACTCAGAAAACTCTTTGGCTGTGCTTTGGCTAAACCAGGCATAGAAATAATAATTGCCACAATGTGAGGTACTCTGTGGCCCCACCCACATGTGTGTTCTTGCTGGTGGCCGTTTCCCTCGTGTTGGCATTAGCATCATTGCTATGGCCCATGTACAAAAGCAATCCAGCAAAAACATTCCTGGGAGAAAGGAGAGAGTGTCTATATTTGTCACTCTACTAGCATAACATGCAAATGATCAACATTTGAGAATTAACAATATTATAATTGAATTAATTTATTATTATTTCATTTGATCTTATTAAGACAACTTAGCACCAGCTGTATTATGAGTCGAGTCAAATTTTGACATGAATTGTTTGAAAATATTTTATTTACTGTCCTTATGTATCAAAATGAGCTTTTATCTCAATAAATGATTTATTCTGACAAAATCTAATGATGCCATTAGTATTGTTTTTATTATACTACTACTACTACTACTACTACTACTACTACTACTACTATTACTACTACTACTACTACTAATAATAATAATAATAATAATAATAATAATAATGTTTAATAATAAGTTTCAATTTCAGATTTCTTTTTCAGGCAGAATTGAAAGGGTTGTGTTTGACTCTAGTTTATTTATTGCTAATGTTATATAATGTCATTGTTTAACACCAGACAGAAAGCACTAAGTGTTAGCTTCACTTAGACACCGAGATCTGGGCCACGTACAGGCTGAGAAAACCCTCAGTTTATTTGTACTTTGACTAAAAAAGACCTGTGGTCTGAACAGGATAAGACTACACACCTGTGGAGTATTTATAGGCTATGCTTTATCACTCAGAAGTAAACTTCATCATTGTAAAAAATCTCATCACTCACCAATTTGGGATGAGCCTTGAATAAGTGAAAGAAGTTGACTGAATGAATCTTCCAGACGCATTTTATTTTGACTTGACCACAATAAAACTATGTAATTTTGTAGTCACACTCTTGATATAGGGGATTATGCTAAAGGATTATATCCCACGATCTGCTCAAGGGTGTGGACAATGCTACCACAGGAGGCCACCAGGGGGAGGAGAGGATTAAGGCAAAAACAAACAAAAAAGAAACAAGCAAACAGACTTAAGCAATTATTTTAGCAAAGTGACAATATTTAAACAACATTACAACTGAAGTATTATTATAGAAACAACTGGGTAATCTTTACTTTACTTAATATGAATTTTACTTGGCTGTTTATTTCACATTTTACAATTTTAATAAAAGTACAGTTGGCCTTGGTTCGCACAGAGAGCTAGGTAGCATGTTGGTTGCATGTTGGTAGCAAGCTGGTAGCATGTTGGTTGCATGTTGGTAGGTAGCATGCTGGTAGGTAGCATGTTGGTAGGTAGCATGCTGGTAGCATGTTGGTAGGTAGCATGTTGGTAGCATGTTAGTAGCATGTTGGTAGCATGTTGGTCAACACAGAGCCAATTCATGGTCAGTCTATCTGCTTTATTCTCTTTGCAACAGGAAGGGCATCTGGTTTAGGTGGATTATATGAGTGAGTGAGCTAAAGTGCTCCACCTTGTTTTTTTAAGTTCTTTCATTTTCACATGATGCTTTCATTGTTCACAGTATCTTAAATTTTGCAGCTATTTATTTTGATTTTATTATATCACAGATCTTATTTTTTATTTATTTTTTACCATCCCTAGTTTTATCCAGGTTTGATGAGTATCCCAGATCCTAATAACTCTGTGGTGGAAGAAGTACTTAATTATATGACTTAAATAAAAGCTGAAGTATTAAAGTCCTGTTTAAATTGTACTTGAAAAGTAAAAGTTTCAGTATTTTGCTCAGAGTTTGAGATATAATAAAGTATCAAATGTAGTGATTTTGATACAGATTTGTGCTGAATTTTGTTTCACAGAAACAACTGAATTATTATTATGATTTTTTTTCCCCTCAAACTACAAATGTGTTAAAAAAAAAATAACCCTCAGCCTTTTCAGGCAAGTCTCACACAATCAAACAATAACAAAAATGACTTTGACTTTTCAGTCCTGTTCAAAAATGTAGTGGCATAGAAAGTACAGATACCTGCTCTCAGATGTAGTGAAATATTTATTTTGTAGTATGCTTCAGTAGTTGTAGTTTGTAAATATGCTCCTTTTATTTTATGTATAATGTTCCACCAGTGCAAAAGCTTCTGCATTTGACGCTTCCCTCAGTGTTTCTGATCCTGCAGGATCCATCTTCACATCAGATCAGATCTGAAGTTCTTGTTACTGGAGGATTACATAGATTAGATTTATTGTCATTGTACATAATACAACAAAACTTCAACAGAGCAAAACTGCAGCAGTAAAAAGGAATAAATATAGACACATTCTCTCCTCCATACGAATAAAAACATTAAATAAATAAATACATTTTGGAACTGGGTCCCTTCAGTCCATTCATCTGTGCCTGTGCTCCTGGAGCACGTCCACTGCTCGTGGGTAGAAGCCGGTCTGTGTGTGTGAGGGGATTTGAAGCCTTCCTGAGGGGAGAGTAAGAAGAGGCAGTTCCCAGGGTGTGTGGGACCATGTGTGACATGGGAAGAGTAGATGGTGTCCAGGTTTGGGAGAGAGGAGCCCACCACCACCTCAGCTGTCCTCACCGCTCACTGATGTGTGTGAAAAGCATTATATAAATATACTTCCTTGATGTGTTATGGTCATGTGAAGAGGGAGCTGGACTCAGGAGGTCCTGAGGCAGACCTGTGCTCACAGTGATGCTGGAGAAGTGCTGGAGTGTGTTAGTCAGAAAGTCCTTTACCCAGAGGCACAGAGAAGGGAGAGACCAAGAGTGAGCAGTTTGTTAAACTGAGCTGATAGAGTTCAGTTCACAAGTGTAGTCCACAAACAGCATCCTGACATAGCAGCTGGACTTTAAAGGTGTGTAAGAGCAGTGTGCAGCACAGCACAGACGGCTCTGTCCGTGGATCTGTTGGCTCTATTTGCATATTGTTGCCTGTCAGATTTGGGGAAATACATGATTTGATGCGAGACAGAACTAGTCTCTCATTTCAAGATCCCCTGAATGAGAGACTGAATGGCATTGTTCACACAAGTTCTCTGTGCAACTTTTCTGGTGGAAAGTCAATCCAATGTTTTTCTTCATGGCAATGTTACTGCTTTGTCTGAAATGTTTCACAGTATGGAGCACTTCCTGTATTGCCACTTGACATTACAGAGACTAGAGAGTTTTCAGTCTGAGAGAAAAACTCTGCCTAAATATGCAGGGTTTGTGTGACTTCTGATCTCTACTGAACAAAAGGTGGAACAGAACATTTTGAGCTTTTAGATATAAACAGACTATTATAATATCTGAGGAGGTAACAACATTATAACATGACTAAAATTTCCCAAGAGCCAATGTTGCGTCACACGGGACCTTTAGACTCCCCCGGTGTTCTCCTGTCAGGTGGACTCGGGCTGCGTCTGCTGCTTGGCCCTGCGACAGACTAACAGGATTACACAGCGCTGATCCTGACTGGACGAGATTGGGTCACATGGACAGCTGCAGGCGCCCATTAAGTGAAGATACAGGACCGCAGAGAACCACCAGGTGTTAGTCTGGACCAGCAGGGGCTAATGCGAGAGAGAAAGGGAGGAGAGAGAGAGGAAACTGAGAGACGAGAGCTGCAAAGAGGTGAAGGAAGGAGAGAGGAAAGAGAGAGCGAGAGAAAAGTGCAGAAATATGATTAGATGTGGAGAAGAGCACAGTTCATCTTTGGGAGAATGGGTCAGGACTGTATAAATGGAGACTATTGTTGGGTTTCCTCAACATTCTATGGGCTGGGTTAATACAGAAGGAAGATGGGTAAAAAAATACTGCTGAAATAGAAATAGAAATTGATCGTAATACAAAAAGTGAATTTGTTTAGAAGTCAGCCATAATGATCAGGCTCAATTCCGTCCATGGGAGTGGATCTCTCCTTCACTGTGGTTCTCCCTGAGGTTTCTCGGTTTTTCCCACTGGGTTTTTTCGAGTTTTTCCTTGCAGAAGAAGGAGGGTCTAAGGACAGGAGATGCTGGGACAATTATCCATCTGCCTACTAGATGTTGGACATTCTGTATTTTGAATTATTAATTAACTACGGATTATTATTATTATTTTATTTATTTATTTAATTATTTTTTCCTTGTTCCGCTCATTCTCTGACATTTTTGTTTGCTATTTTAACAATTTTGTGAAGCCCGCCGAGATAACTGTTGTTATGATTTTGGGCTATACAAAAATAAATTGAATTGAATAAGGTTTTTTGGATAGGGAAACACTGGCTCTTGGGTACGACACCATCACATTATCGCACCTGAAAACCACCCGTACATAACAGGGAACATCTAGAATTAATACGTTTTTTGTTGCTGAAAGTCAAACTCCTAAAAAGAACCGCCAGTGCTCATATTAATCACAGGTTTGTTATTTAAACGTAGCATTTTTTCTTGACTTTTGACTCTTTTTGTGTTTGCTAATGTGTGCATTGCGTCACCACGGTAACCGCTGAAGATTCTGCCATAATCGCACATGTAAAACAGCGCAATGTCATTGCAAAGTATCAATAGCCGCACAATGCTCTGAAAAGATTACACAGAAATGATAAAACTCGACTGGACTAGCACAGCCTGGTCCGGCCCCCATGAAAGCAGCGAACAGTCTTAACCCGGTCTACTCTATGGAGCCTGGACCCAGATCTGGCTTTGATCTGGGTCCCTCCACCGTTAATCCCTAAAGGAAGACTTAGTAAAGACCAAACATCAGGTTTAAGTTAACCCTAAGCCCGGATTTACAGAAGAATCCAGAGGCAGTGAGCGCGTGCGACCGAAAGCCCCTAATGCTTTTACGAGGCGTTTATGGTCTGACATGTCCACGGCAAACCCCAGAGCTCCATTCAGCCTCCGCTAATGCTACGCTTTATAGTTTTTATCATTGGACAAATACGAGGAGCTAGGGCCACATGCAAATATAAGCAAAATCTGACAAAATGAATGGTGGGGACGGTTTAAAAGCTTTAAAAGTGCATTGTGTAACTTTTCTGCTTCTTTTCGGCTTCTCCTCATGGTGATGTCAAATGGAATCTTCTGCAGAATGACATTAAACTTATCTACGAATAAGTGTAATAATGATGCCATGGGGCTAAGCTACATGCCGGATCTGCGGAGGGGCAAGTCCACCCACAGTAAGAGGGTTTAAAGTCAACAAAAACCTGTTTTATTGCGTAAATACAAGCTGGATAAGTTTAAAGATTCTGCTTGAGCCTCGTACATTGGCTCATTATGTTCGTTATTTACAGATTTTAAAAAGCAATAGTCATTTAAAAGGATTTAATGAAAGACAAAGTTTGCAAACTACCTCTTTAGAAAACCACGGCGCCCGATGGGAGCTGACGCCGTCGTAAACATCATTACAAACAGAGTGGGTTTTACGGATTTGTTGTGTAAATGACTCATATCTCTCACGCTGTTCACATAAAATGCAAATGTTCTTCTGTGGCTTCTTTTCCGCCCCGTCTGAAGTGGAGATGTGGATTTACTTACTCTTCCATCCTTAAAGAAAGCAATGAGAGGAAGGTTTGTCTATGTCTTCTATCACTTTGCCTCATATGTACCCGGGGATGATTTAATAACAGGAAACACACTCAAAAGAAACACAGATACCACTTTTAAAACCAAATATTAGCTTAGGTTATTAGGCTTTATTGATCTACAAAGACAAGTATTTGGGCACAGTAACTCACACATCACAATATAATATAATATAATAATAAAAAAAAGTAAAAAATATAAATGGTAATAATAGATTCTAAATAAGACTCAAAAGAAACACAGATACCACTTTTAAAACCAAATATTAGCTTAGGTTATTAGGCTTTATTGACTTCATTACTTAAATCAGCTCAGTGGTACATTTTAAGTGGAGCGTCTCATCCATATTATTTACAGAATTTGTCCTCCACAAATAAAGACATCCAGTCCACAAACCTGCGCTCTTCATCCAGTCTGAGGGGTTTAAAAGTAAAAAGGCAAAAGTAGCTCACGTGTGTCTGTTTAGACACAGCGCGTGGACTGAGTTGAGGTGAAGCTACAGAGACGAGATACTGACCTTACCTCCTGTGGACTTTACTGCCGACCTTTTATGCTTTAAAAAGTCATCTATCTGAACCTGCATCACGTTTCATAAATAATAACACACATTTTCTTGTATCTAAACTACAACTGCTGCGCTCTGATCTTTTGAACACTTGTTGAACATGTTTCGGAGCGAGTGGCTTTACTGTAGACAGGAAACAGCCGATGCACTGATGTGTCCATCAGGTTGGGGCGGGTCTGGTTGGAGGTCGGTGGGGTTTCATGCTCTGCTCTACAGTCTGGTGCAGTGGGTGGGCACAAGAGCAGATCAGGTGCAGATGGTTGGCCTGGGACCTCCACACAGTGTTTTCTATCAGTGTGGTGTACTTGCTGGGGATCCAGGGTTTGTTGAGGTGACAGCAGACGGTGCATATGGGGACGGCTGTATCCTCACACAACTTTGTGTAATGTGTTATAGTGTGTGTCAGGCTGTCAGTGTTGTCCCCCTGGGGTTGGCAGCACATCTCAGTCTGTCATCTCAAAGCAGACCTGAAGTTCCTGACTCTACTTCCCCACAGTCCTAGTGGTGACAGGCTGCCTCTTCATGGCAGGTACAAACTGAGGTGTTAACAGGACAAGGTTGTGGTGTGATCACCCTGGGGGGCAGTGGCCCTGTGTGCCTTCTTACAACTGGCATACATCACATCCAGAGATCTAAAGACCTAAAGCTTAGTCAAACATTCTCAAATCACTCCTAAAACAAATTCCAGAGGGTAAATGAGAAAGGGAAACAGCTAGAACATGATGAAACACTCTGAACAGTTGATTTTGCCTAATAGGTGTCCTTGGAAGTCAAACCGTCACATTCCAGTCAAAGCAACATCTCCATGGAGACAAGCAGGTGGCTTCTCTTTACCCTCTACCAAAAAAGTGATGTAAAAGTGACTTCTCGGAGCTTTTAACCGTGTTGTAGTTGTGTGCTTCTCATGAGTCCTTCATGCATATCTGAGCTATTTCCATTGCCACCCACTGCTGTATTTACTTCTTTCTCCAATTGTGTTTCCTTCTCAGTGATACGTGTAGGATTCAGCAGCGTCATGTAGTTCTTTTAGTGCAAAGGAACAAAAATCTGCTAGTCTCTAGTGTGATGT
>KN490982.1:0-14221 GCA_000787155.1 Scartelaos histophorus | reverse complement strand
TTTGTTTTAATATGAATATTTTTATGTTTAAGTCTGAAAACTCAAGAAAATACACTCTGACTTTAAACAGTCCATGTTCTGGAGCCTGTAGGAGGGCTCATGATCCTGTCTGAGTTCAACTAAAGGTGAGAGTGACTGAAAAACTGTTGACTAATGCTATCTAACCTGTGACTGTAATGTTATTAGAGAGGGACTTGTTTAACAGCACAAACCAGCTCACCTGACCTAGTTCCAATTTGGTCAGTTCTTTCAGGTCAGATTGTGTTGAAATAAAGCTCAGACTAATCTAGCAAAGCCTTAGACAGAGTAGCGCCTACAGTTAGCATCAGACCTCCAGGGAATGTTGATGAAATTGGATGGAAAGTATCAATAAGGCGAGTTGCACATATAAGTATTATTACTGCATTACTGTGGCAGAGGTACTGTCCTGTCTCCCCTCTCTATAAACAGG
Organism: Scartelaos histophorus; assembly: GCA_000787155.1. Lineage (NCBI taxonomy): Eukaryota > Metazoa > Chordata > Actinopteri > Gobiiformes > Gobiidae > Scartelaos > Scartelaos histophorus. The sequence continues at coordinate 13,770 of KN490982.1, read as the reverse complement.
TTGTGGGTTCGACTCCTGATCTCTGTGTCTCCCTCTCAGTAAAAACACACTCAGAGTCTGTGTGGCCTGAAACACCCTTTAAGCTGTTTAGTCAATCAGTCAATCCCATCTGATCCCAGCAGGACAGACACTTTTTGCTACACTGTGTAACATTCCAGACACAAATCAAATCTCCATGGAGACCAGCTGTAAAAAGACAGTCCACCAGAAAGGCGACATTGTGCATCTTTAAATTAAAATCTTGCAGTTTTACAAATGCTTGAAATTCTTGTCTTAGTATCTGTTCATATTTAAGTCTTTAAGTCTGTCAAATGTCAAGTGCTCCTGGACAAGTTCACCAAATGGATTCTTAAAAAATTAAATCATGTTATTATATTTTTAGCTCATCATAAATATACCTGGGGCCTCATTTATAAAGGACTGCGTAGGAATTTTCCTGAGCTAGTGTGTACTCCTAGTCCTGGTCACCAGAGGAGCGCGCCAAGCAAACTCCAAATTTAGAAAACCCTCCAGCCGCTCTCCACCGTCCAATCTGTGCTGCATAGATCCCACCTACAGCTAGAATCTGCACATGTGAACCTACGTCACGTCACGCCCTCTCCACACCTCCACCTCACCATAAAAGGAGGATGCAAAGGAGGATGCAAAGTGACTCGTGAATGAGATTTACCTAAACATGAGCTGATAATCAGTTGGTTTGGCAGCGACACGTGGGACAGAGAGGGAGGCTCCACGCATCAGCAGACTTAAACAAGCTTTTACAAATAAATACTAAATGAAAGGTAATTACAATGACTGATTTCTTAATTTAAATAAGAAAACGCCAGACTAAGTTTCATCAAACTATGTAGGTCGTGCATCTTTGCAGACAAAGCCAATTAGTTTTTCTCTGTGTCAAGAGTTTTAGTGGCAGATTCTTAAGTTCTATCTGTGTGGGACTGGCCCTGTTTATGAACATAGATACATGCACCAGTCTGAATGGTGAAAGGAGGAGGCTATGAGAGGGTCAGAAGACCTCCCCAAGACAGCGAAAGGAGCAAGGAGGGATATGTGGACCAGTGGCCACGGGATGAGCTCTTCAGCTCCCAGGCACAGACAAGTGGCAGTGACAGGCTCTGTTGTACTGCAGTAGAAGTGTACAGAGAATATCCCAACTCTGCTCACCTCTGGGAGTGTGCTGGGTCAGGTCAGGACGTGCACAGTGTCCTTTTGTCTTTTATTTAGACAAGAAGAGTCCTCAAGAGCAAGTGTTCATGTGCAAGAGCTCCCAGTTATACAAAAATGCAGAGGTATTTTAAGTTGGGTCAGGTTTTGTTGCGCACAGACTTGAGCACCAAGACAAGAGTAACGGGTCTGGAGCTGTGTTCAGTCCCAGTGTTTAATTAAATAAAGCCTGACTTTTGTCTGAGAAGAGTGAGTTCTCTAAGTCTGCTCATTATTTCCTCTTCTCATTGTTGGCTCATCGCCGCAGACTGTGGTCTATACAAGTTTATGGTCACAGCGTGAACTACGGGAGACCCAACACTGCACCAGGAAAGTGCTCACACTTGTGCACGAGAGCACATGGTTTCACATGTGGCATATTGTCAACAGCCCAGCTTCTCCGTGTTAGACTAACCTCTGCTTAAATGCACAAATCTGAAGAGAATTCTTTTATATAGCTGTATTTTCAGATGATGTCCTGATCAAACACTTCTTCAATCAATCAATCAAACTTTATTTGTATAGCACTTTTTAATATTTGAAATGTAGCACAAAGTGCTTCACATGCAACAGAATAAAACAGTTATTAAAAACAGCACCCCACCCCCCTCCTGCCCCACTGCTTCATCCATATATTCAGCAGTTTAGACACAGAAATAAAGCTCCTAAAGGTTATAGTAAAAATAAAGTCAAATGGAGAGTTAAAACTAGATTGAAGCTGAGTAAAATAATAGTCATAATTTAATGTAAAAACAAATAAAATAATAATAATATTAAATTAAAATGAAATTAAAAATAATATTTTAATTTAAAACAAGTAAAAAGTTTCAATTAAAAGCTAAATTAAATAAATAGGTTTTGAGTTTACTTTTAAAAATATGAACACTCACAGCGGACCTCAGGTCGACTGTTCCACAGACGAGGGCCATAAAAACTGAACGACGCCTCAACATGAGTCTTAGTTTGGACTCTTGGCACAGTTAAAAGACGAGACCTGAGGACCTGAGAGTCCGAGAGGTTCATATGATAAAAGCAGATCAGATAAATAAATAGGGATCATTAAGAGTAATACAAAAAAAATACAAAAGATCATTAAGAGCCTTAAAAAGCAATAAAAGATCTTTAAAATCTCTGCTGAAGTTCACAGGAGCCAGTGCAGAGACTTGAGCCCTGGTGTGATGTTCTCTCTTCCTGGTCTTCAGGTCGAGCTGCAGAGTCCTGGAGCAGCTGCAGAGAAGCAGGAGTTTTCTTTGGGAGACCAGAGGGAAGAGCAGTACAGTGTCAACATGGTTCTGCACTGATTTGAGAGAGAAATGGTCCAAATCTGGCAATATTTTTGAGATGATAAAATCCAGATTTAGTGATAGACCTGATGTGTGGCTCAAAGCTAAGCTCACTATCAAAAACAACTCCTAAACTTTTGGCCCTCTCTGAGCATCAGGACCAATAATTAACACCTTTGCCGAGAGTTTGTGCAGAGCAAATGACAGGGTCCTACCTGCTGGAGACTTGAGCAAAGCACTTGGTAGGAGGTTCATAAATCCCACGGCTGTCTCATTCTTGTCTCATTCATATGTTTGAGTAACCTTTTGCTATTAGTCTGTCTTCATCACCAGGTGAAAGAAAATACAGATGTAAAAATAGCTATAAACCTATAAACCTAAATCTGAAATCACAATATTCGTTTGAAACATTGCAATTTGATAAATACTCAAATTGGTTCAGCTCTGTGTAAAATGGAGTCTGGTTGGTGAGATGGCAGACAGAGATGTGCATTACATTAGCATTAGCATTAGCTGTGCATTAGCTGTGCAGTAATGAGGCCCCAGTGAACGCACTATAAGCCGTTTAAAGCTGCAACCAGTGTAACAGATCAGAGGGACCAGTCTGAGACCTGAACCCCCCTGAACCAACACTTGAGTCTGGACCAACACTACAGGGACTGGACCAGTGCAGGGCCAAAGGGCACAAAGGAACAACTACCACAGAGGCAAGAAAAGCTGTGAGCATTGTCTGATAACAGCAGCTCTGTGAGAGGGCTGTTCGTCCTCCGATCGAAGGTTAGCCATTTGAAACCCTTTTGGCACAACAAAACATCAGTGGTAGAGTGGTCAGATCCACTGACCTACAGGTTGGTGGTCTTGCACTTTCAAGGTTGCTTGACAAGTCCAGACTGTTCTGTGGACCTTCTTGAGGTTCTTGAGTGCTTTGCTCATTGAGGCACTATGTGTTTCAGTCCCTGACTGGCTAATCCACCGGTCTGTCACAGCCATCTACATTCAGGCTACAGGGTGTGTATTCTGGACTAAAGGCAATTTTCAAGGTATCCATGCTAATGCAGCTTTGCTAAAGTCCGCCTCCATTGCTTAGCATTCAGGACAACAGATTTTTTATCATCTGAGAATCAGGAAGTGCAATGTTATCATGCAAATAGTTTTTAGCTTTACCGTGATGGTGGGGGATTTGACTCCTGTATTACTGTGGGAGACTGGTTATCCTGTCTCCTCTCAGTGTGGAGGTTGTGAGTTAAACTCCTGATCTCTGAGTGGAATCAAAAGTTGCTTGGGTACTTCCATATTGTCGATTGTATCCAGTTTAGACCCGATTAGGGCTCAGCTGCTTCTGCAGAAGGCACTTAACAGATTTACAGGTGCCACAATTCAGATTATCAGATTATTTCAATGTAATTCCCGACCCACAGAACAAAGGTCTTAGTGCCGGTAGAACATTCCGGACACATACACAGTGTAAATCCATAATCCCATGTGACTGAAGCTACAAAGGGCTGTGCTAATCCCCCAGAGATTACCACAGAACTTTGTCACCCAGTGCTTCTGACAAATGCTCCAAACAGGTACTTCAGACAGATGAATTGTAGGTGGTCTTGAAAGGTGGCCCAAATGTAGAGCACGGATTTTTGTGTGGGCATCATGAAGTCCAACTAAGCTCAGGCCATTTGAACCATGAGAGACCCACTGTCAGGGAGTCTCAGCTTCTTACGTGACTTTTACCCAATATGATGTTGATTTTTGCCTGACAGAAAGACGGTCACAAGTCCACCTGTTCACTTCACTTTACAGCTGTTTGTAGCATTACGGATACTTTTGGTGCACACTCTATTTATTCCCACCTCTGAAACCGTCTGCAGCGTTTTTCCTTTTTAAATGAATAGTTGTGGTGTGAACATGATGTCTGGTGTGTGCAGCTTCAAAGGCTGGAGTCACAGCTGGACGGGGTGTGGTCTGAGCACGGATGTCACTTAGAACAGTTTGCTCAAGAAAAATGGTATGGCCATCTTTAATAATATATAATACAACTTTGCCAGAGCCCGTGTTAGTTCTTGTCCTGGCTAAAAAGCAGAAAGTGTCAGCAAATAGGTGTCCTAAAGCAATCTGACCAGAACTGAAGAAGAAATGTCTTCACTCTAAAACTTTTGTCCAGTTTTGAGTTTCCCTTAAACTATTTGGATCTTGGCTTGCATTAGGTTAGAACATTTGGCGTCTCCAGAGCTCTTCATCTCCTCTTCCTCTCCACGTCTCAGATCCAATAAACAAGGCTAATATATTAACACACATCTGAGCTTCTACTGGTCCAAAAGTGATGCTGTCGGCCTGGGTTGCATTATGATTTATACAGTGCACAGACAGTGGAGAGTACACAGATTCCTGCAGTATCTGAGGACCATCTCAGATTGAAGTTCAAACAGCCTTATCCCCTCACAGCTTATTCATAAAGATAAGAGCAGAACACTGGTCTGTGTGAGCAGAACATGTGTTAAAGTGTGTGGTGGAGGACACATAGCTCCTGTTGTAGTTTAAAATACATGTTCCTGATGTCACTGAATTTAGAATACTGCTCCTATTACTACTACAAGAATGTTGTTACGTCATTAAAAACATACCTGGAGTTGTGTTTTGTTCCATCCACACATGAGTAATAGTGCATTATAAGTCTGTCTGCATCTCCAAAGCTCAAAACGCTCTGTTCCACCTTGTGATGTCATATGGTGTTAGTTTTCAAGTTAACAGGTTCAGTATCTTTTACATTTTGTTCATTTGAAATGGGAAATTCCAGTTCTGAAAGTACCCAAATGATTTTGATGGCTCTTGTAATACCCACTGCTCTGTATTTCAGTCTTCTTTTTTCTCTCTTTTTTTTTTTTTTTTCCAATTTTTATTTATTTACAAAACAATGATACATAGGACTCAGCAACATTGTGTAGCCATTTTGGTTCACATAGATTGTTTGCGACCCTGATTTGCATCTATCCCTAGGTGGCGCTGTGAGCATGATAAACAGACATATTTGTTTTGATATGGACGGACCATGAGCGTACCTGATTGGCTAATCCGCCAATCACAATCACACTCATCGGAGATTCAGCGCTGATCTTTGTAAAGTATTGGCAACCAATTAGCTCTTCAAGAGTTAATCATGTACCCAGTAGGGTGGTGAGCAGATGCTGGTTACACGTTTGACCCCTGTGATGACCACATACTCACCAGTCCCTTCAACTTTACCCCAGTAACCTTACTAACACACAGAGGACACATAAAACAATGAAATTCTACAAAGATATTTCTCACAATTGTGTAGCCATTTTGGTTCACATAGATTGTTTGCGACCCTGATTTGCATCTAACCCTAGGTGGCGCTGTGAGCATGATAAACAGACATATTTGTTTTGATATGGACGGACCATGAGCGTACCTGATTGGCTAATCCGCCAATCACAATCACACTCATCGGAGATTCAGCGCTGATCTTTGTAAAGTATTGGCAACCAATTAGCAGCTATACTATGTAAGATTTTGAATTTTAATCTGAATTTGAATTTTTTAATCTGAAAAAAAGTTGTTGGAATTATTTTTATTCTGAAATTTAGTTGCTGAAATGTTTCAATATGTTTTAAATTCCAAATAAAAATGTCACCTTTTAAATATTTAGTGCATATTTCCAAGCCCTAAAATTCAACAGTTGAAATTTGAATTTTTTTACTTTAAATTTGACACTGAATTTTGACTGTTAAATTTGAGGGTTTGAAAATATTTGTGCTGAATATTAATATTAAAAAGTGAAATTTTTATTTTGAATTTGAAACTATTTGAAAATGTACACTACACTGCAACTAAAATTCAGAATAATGTTGTTGTTTTTTTTGTGTTTTTTTTCAGAATTACAAAAATTCAAATTGAGAAATTCCAAGGCATTTGAAATTCAAAATCTGATGAAACTAATTAGCTTCCATACTATACTTTCATTACCCCCACCTCTCCCCCTCTTCCTCTCTCTTCCTCTCTCTCTCTTTTCTCCTCTTCCTTCTCCTTTTTTTCTCACTGCTCTTTTCTTTCCTTCCTCCCTCCTGCTTCTTGTCCTTATCCCCCTTCTTCTCTCCCCCCTGTTGTCCTCAGCCTCTTCTTCTTCTTCTTCTTCTTCTTCTTCTTCTTCCTCTTCTTCTTCTTCTTCTTCTTCTTCTTCTTCTTCTTCTTCTTCTTCTTCTTCTTCTTCTTCTTCTTCTTCTTCTTCTCCTCTCTCTCCTCTCCCCCTCCTCCCCTGCTTCAGGACAGACGTTGCTGGGATGATCCTCTGTTGGGACGAGGCCAGAAAGTTCAACGCCGTGGCAGAAAATAGAGAGAGATCTAATCCTGATGTCCTGAAGTGTGAGCTGCGTCTGAGGCTGGACCGTGACAGAGACACACCCACACACACACACACACACGCTACAGCTTTAAATGTATGTCACTAAGGCACTACCACCGCTCACTCCATATTCATACAAACTACACGGGAGGGAAGTCTTGCCCGAGGACACAACTACAATCACACCACTTTGCCAAAGCCTGATTTGGTCTCATCTCTTACGCTAAACGAGGGCCTGGTTACTGGTTACTAGCGACTTGGATGAGAGACCGCTGGAAAAAACATGTGCCACAGTGGAGCAGCAGTGATTTTGTGTCCTTAAGCAAGGCACTTGGCAGCCTCGCTTCGATCAGTCTGTGATCGGCTACAATAGTATCTTACACTTACCATCACAGATTCTCTCTACATTCTGCTTGAATCTAGAAGGGACTGAGACCAGATCATAAAGGGTGAAAAAGACGATCCAACCAGAACCTTCAGAAGAAAAGATATAACTTCTTTTACTTGAGATGAACAAGACTTTGGTGGTTTGGTTGTTGATTCAGCTAAAATCTGTACTGTTTCTTACGTCATTTATGTTGTTTGTTTTCTTAAGTTTTTTGTTAATGTTTGTTCTTTATGCAAACAGACCATGCGGCTCTCTGATTGGTAAATCCACCTGTCAATCACTCCTCTGACATCAGGGAGACAGGATGCGGCTGTGAGGTTTTGTGAAAGTGTGTCATTCTGACTGGGAAGGTAAGAATTTAGAGTGAATAATGCACAAAATTATAATTGCACTTTGCTTGGAAAAGTGCTTTATGTTGGTAAGTGGGTGACTGCCCTACCACTGTGCCACCTTTGCCCCTTTAATATTCAGACTTCATTCAGACTTGTTTCACATTCAAAATCACAAACGAATACACAAAGTTGGGTCACGTCTCCCCAAACTCTGGGAGAAGTAAATCGCAGCCGAAATCGGGCAAATTCTCCTGTAGTGTGTAAATGGTCTTTAATAATACATCCTGACATGTTCATATGAACATCAGCATCCTGGTTATTAGTCTTATTATGGCAGTGTTTGGGATTCTGGATTTACACGCACACTGAGAAACCAGCAGACTTATATCCCTCTTAAACATGATCAAATGTCCTGTCCCGTTTTCTTGACATAATCTTACAAATATTTATTTAATTATATATTTAATAAACCAGGAAAAATACAAACAGTCATGAGCTCCTTTAGCATAAGAAGCTCAGGAGGTTCATAACCAGTGTAGAGTTATGAAGTATCCCACAATCCTGTGCAGACCAAACCCAATGTTTCCAAACTATTGTACAAGTTCTACACTACAGCAGATTCTTAATGAAAATATTCTGCATAAACTTTACAACATATAGATCAGAACCACTGCAGAGCCACACCAGCCCGTTTCATAATATATGAGCACATGTGTACAATGCATTACAGTCATTTGTTACTTTCATTACATGTTACTCCCAGCACTGGTGTGGAGATACAGCACTAACATGTTTACACTCAAATACATTTGGTGATGTTCCTCACATACAGCAGGAGAAAATGCACAAGCACATATGACACACATGGATATAAGGCTCAGGACACAGTGTGCCAGGTGAATATGACGTCCTTAAGCTCTAGCGAAAAAACAGGGAGTGAGAAATGGTGCTACTTCCAGTTAGCAAAATAAAATGAAAATGTAGGACTTCTTAGGAAATACAACATAGAAGCATAAAGAATACACAGAGGAGCCAAACAAGATATAAATGTTAATAACAAATCAGGTATGTTCTTTCCCAGAGGTCAGTCACTCCCTGGTAAAGCAGTGGTGCAGGAGGGGACGTTACCTGCAACAGCTTCACTCCAGATTGGCTCTTTCGTTGATGCTACCCTTGATGAGTTTCATTTGACTGGAACTCATCAAGGGTAACTGGAACAACTGGAACGTTATGGGGGACGTCACGCTCTTTTAGTCCACTTCTTTCTCCACTCTGTGGGTTGTGTCTCTCATACATGATGGTGGTCTCGCTCTCTTCTCTTGGGTGTTTTAGGGGGGATCTTCTGTCCCTCTCAGACGTGCAGGTCTGGTGTTTTTGGGGTGACTCAGGTTCATAGTAAAAGCTCGCTCTATGACTGAAACATGAGCAGACTCCCTCCGAGTGAGCTCCACCGAGACTTCCCCCAAAACAAAACACATTTCTGCAATAGACACAGTAGATACAACCACAGTGTGTGTTCAGTGTGTGTCCTGGTTTAGTCCCAGTTTATCCTCCTCTCCTCCATCTGATCCTCTCATCTCCACTGCTCTGTCTCACAGTGAGAATAGAGACCAAACTTTTCCTGAAGTAACCCTGGGTTCAGATCCCACGCCATACAGGTGCCCGTAGAGGTGCCACGGAGGTCCAGATTTTTTCAGTTGTAAGTCTATTTTGCCAGAGTTAACCACAGCCTTTTCCTTTAATAAAAGAATAACACAACTAAAGCAACCCCACACTGCAGTCACTGGACCGGTTACCATATCAAATATACTCCTTAACAATAAAGGTATGCTCTCTGAAATCATCTCTGGGAAATACAGTTTTGTTAAAAAGTTACTCACATAAACATACTTGAATACATGTAAGAAGTGCTCCTCACCCTCCAGTCCAACACCTAAATGCAAATGATATCCCACTTGTGTCTCCTTGGCTGCTGCTCTGGTTGGACACAAGTCAGTGGAAGTCCATCTCCACCTTGTTGTTCTTGGATGGTCGTGTTTGCTCTTCATTCTGAAAGCAGATCTCACGAGACTCCTCTGATGAAGTGTCCTCTGGAGCAAATGTTTTCTCCGCGATCTTCAGAGGGAGCAGAAGAAACTTAAGTTGAACTTCCCCGTATTCTAACCTGTCCAAAAAGGTCGGCCAAAGCATTACAACCAGAAACAGATGAAGTTGAGGTGTATTATGAAGATGGTTTTGGAACATTTTAATGATTACTTACAATTTGGGGATTTTAATTCACATTACTGACGCAAAAGATCCAAAACACAGACTTCTCTAATGAAGATATGAGTCTGGTTACTGGTGATGGGTGTGACTGACAGGTGGATTAGCCAATCGGGGACATGCACGGTCTGTCTGGATCAAAACGACGTTTGATCATCCTTGGTTCCTTTCACTTGGTTTAGAGTAGATCTTGTGGGTGTTTATGATCTAGAGTCACCTGATTTAGACGTTTTTAGGGTTATTCTTGATTAAGATCTCAGTTAGAACAGGTTTGCCCTGTTTTAGTTCTAATTTTGTCCTGTTTTAGATCAGCTCTTGATCCTAATTTGCAGTTGTCAGTGTCAGAAGTACTTTAGACCTGGTTCAGTCCTGATTTAGTCTTGGTTTAGCCCTTTTTCAATCCTGTTTTAGCTCTTGTGTAGTCCTGGCTTAATTCTGGTTCAGTCCTGGTATAGCTCCAGTTCAGTTCTGATTTAGTTCCAGTTAAGTCCTGGTTCAGTCTTGGTTAGTTCTGGGTTAGTCCTTTTTTGCCACTTAACATCAGTCTTGTTCATGTCCCAAAATCCTCTACTCTTAAATATCTCCCTGTTTAGATGTTCATAAATGTGCCATGTGAGAGCTGTAAAAACATTGCGTTGGTGGAGAAAATGAAAGTCACATTTCACCAGAATAACTCCACAAACTGTTCGCAGGTTCAGTCTCTCCTCTCTGTCACCACCCCTGCTACAAAATCTGCACAAGTCCACCCAGTTTTACCACATTTTGGGATTTTATTACGATCATGGCCTCACTCGTCCCATCTGCCCACATTTTACTTAGTGTTTTATACCATCGCCATGGAGATGTCATCACTTTGCCTGGAATGTTCCAAGTATAACATTAAAATGATTTGTCCTTATCTGTCATATCTGTTTAGTCCTGGTTTGGTCCTGATTTAGTCCTAGTTGAGGTGTGGTTCAGTTCTTTTTTTGTTCTTGTTCAGTCCAGATTAAGATCCATGTTAGTCCAGATTTTTAATGATCTGTGTCATTCCTAGTTCAGTCCTGGGATGTTCCAAAGTAAAGTTTTTTTTTTTTTTTTTTTTTTCAAATACAAATTATACCAAATACATAATATAAATAAAAGTATAGCATTGATATCTTATCTACTATTCAATCACAGGTGTTTCTTACTCACCTCTCCACAGATCTGACCTCAAAGCTGACTTTCTGTGTCACCTGTTGTCTCCATGGAGATAGATATGTTTACTGCATTTAACCATTTCCATTTAACATTTTTTAACATTTTTTAGACAGAAATCATCATGGTGACAAAGTGCTGGCAGACCCTTAATCGTTAAAAACTAAATAAAGTTGATTTTTGTAGTTTGCATTCTAATTTCCATAAATATAAGATTTCAAATTCATCATTATCTTCTAAAAATTAAACACTAAATCCACTTTTTTGCCACTAATCTGTGTACAATATTTGAATAACATAATGCAGCATTTTATTTTTTCCATACACATCATTTAAAGGCTGTTTTAGTGTAAACAAGGTAGATTTGCGGCTTTTGCCTTTGCTATTTCAAGTACTACATGACATCACATAGAACTACTCTGATTACATCCTGGTATTTAGTCCTCAAGACCCTGCTTCTCCTCCCACTTTACTCTCCCCTTTAGTCCTACAGGTACTTTGGATGATCTACTGAACAAAAGGTAAAAGGAGCTGTTATCTTGAAAACTGCAGCGTTATGACATCACAGTGTGGAACCGACATTTGGAGCTTTGGAGACGTAGCTAGACTAATAATAAAGGGCAACTCATGCACGTGTGAACTAGATAACTCCATTATAACATGACCTAGAGCTCACAAAAGTCCATTTTATGTAATATAGGACCTTTAAAATAAACATGTCAAAACAGTGAAAAAACCAGAGGGGTCACGACCTTTCACCTGAGCCATGAGGTCGTTCTCTTCATAATCCCAGTGTGTGAAGAAAAGCCGACTAAACAAGCTCAGAGAAACACAATGCCAGCAGCTTACACCACAGACTGGGGTTATTCTGTTCTGTGTGAATCATATTTGTGTTTGCCAGTTCATATGTGCTCAAGGTCATTTTGCTCTTTTTTTTTTTAAAGGGGTCATATTAAGGTGTTTTTGGATCTATGTCTGATGATTTAAGACCTGAAATTTCCAATCTATCTCCCAAGGTGAAAGGTATCTTGAAAACTACTGCTTCATGACATCACAAGGTGGAACTGAGCATTTTGAGTTTTGGAGATGTAGACAGACTAAAAGGGTTAGTCACACATGAATGATACAAAACACAACTCCAGGTTTGTCTTTGATGAGGAAACATTAGAACACAGTTACAAGCTCAAGATTACATTTTACGTAATGTGGGACCTTTCTTTTTTTAATGTAAAATTAACTTTTTTATGTGGCAAATACAAAAATTTTAAATATTAATTGGATAATTAGTTTTGTTGTATTTTGATTACTCATGTAATCCTATAGTGTCCTGCATTTGAGGCTCGAGTGCTCAGAAAATGATATATTTTACCTATCTCCACACACTCCTTTGTACTGACTTGCAACAAGTGAGTAGTCAGTACTCATGTGAAGCTGAGCTGCAGAGGCTGCACTAGCACTGACTCAGGACTGATGGTTTAGTGACCATTAAACCAACAAGATTTCAGCACTGAAACTGGCAACCCACATGATATGTGAGGCTCACTCTGCTTTCTGACTGAACAGTCATCTTGAGAGCAAGAACACAACTATAACATACAAATGGAGAGAGAGATGCGGTGAAATGTCTTGCCTAAGGACACAATGACAGAAGTTACATAAAATCATCACAATCACAAAAAAAATATTTTTACAATGAACACAACTGAATGTCAACATTTACATTTATCCATTTATCCCGGGGATCAAACCCATAACCTTCTTCCTATGAGGCCTGAGTGTTGCCACTCAGCCACCGTGCCGCCATTTACATTTACTTTTAGTCAAATAGTCATGAGTAGTTGTTTAATGTTTCCAGCTGTAGTTTCATTCATGTTTGACTAATCTCATATTGTCCTGCATTTTCAGTTTACACCTACCCCCTGTCCCCGCCCACTGCCCTGTACTTCATTTAATCATTTGAACATTTTGAGACGCATTGGGATCTGCTGCTTGCTATGAAATGTGAGTCAAGTCAATGGAGCTGTTCCTGATTATTCGTTTAAACATTAGTGTTTTTGTGGCTGGTTGATAAGTGAGCCACACAGATTGTGCACAGTGGGTCCTTGTCTTGTCTCTTATCTGAAAGTGGCACTTTCTCCCAGGTTCACTATTTACGATGGAATCAAAGCCACGACTTCTGACGCCACTGAGCCCTTAAACCTCCAATAAACTCCCAAGAGATCAGAGGTCTAACCTGACCCAACCTCCTAAATGAGAGGAAGAGACAGGCTTAAGCACTGGCACAGTAGCACACAGAGGACATGGAGTCAAACCCACAACCTCCTCTCCCTCCTGTGGTGTGTATGATTTTTTTTATTCACATTACAGAGGTGACGGGATTGGGCGTGGGCAAAAACAGAAATTGAATGTGCATTTAATAAGTGTCACTTTGAGTCTCCCCTTTCTTTGCTCTCTGTGCTAAGTCTCTCTCCCTTCAGAGTGCGATAACAACACAATGAGCAATGCATCTTGCTAATGAAACTGCTGCACGTCACATCAGGTTTGTGAAGTTGTTATGTACACTTTTGTATCTTGTTTTTGTATATTTATGTACACAGCAAAAACTGGAGGGTTAACATTTCAGAGTGAAGTATTTCAGAGTTGTTTTTAACGCAAAAAGGTTTTTTTTTTACTTTTTGAAAGGGGTTCGAGTTACTGTTATATGTCAGAGTTGATATGGTTGTGTGCGTGGTGTTCATTCAACTTCCCTTGGCACCTCCCACC
>JACN01109638.1:0-15814 GCA_000787155.1 Scartelaos histophorus | reverse complement strand
TTATTTTATTTATTTTTTATTTTTTATCTATTATTGTTATCCAAATTATACAAGGTTTTGCAACGTTTACGTGATTGAAAATATAGTTTGGATTTATGTGGTAGAATAGCGACCTCTGCTGGTAAATGAGGAGACAGTACCACACCATTTGGCCCAAAATTTACATTGAGTTATTGAGGGATGTTTTAATGGCTTTTATCACCTTATTTAATTAAAACCAAGAAAAAAAACCCCTCTATATGCAAATACTTATGATGAGAACTTAACGGTGCTTTATGTGGACACATTTTTATACAGTTCTTTTTCACCTTCAAGCCACTCAAAGAGCTTTTCCACAAAGGAACCACTCACCTATTCACACCCCAGTGTACACAGACACTGGAGGTGAAGTGAGTTAAGTGTCTTGCTCAAGGACACAACAACCATGGGAGCCTGAATCACACCAGCTCTCACCAACCAACACTCTACCAACTGAGTCACTGTTGCACGTGTAACTTGGCTGGTTGCTTGGTTGATTTGTCCGGAATATTCCACAGTATGGCATTAATCCTTTCACTCCCCAGGTCAGATCTGTGGAGAGGCGACCCAGCTCGTAAAATGATTTTTCAAGGTATTTTCAGCAAAACAAAGCACCCATGACTATGTTTATGCAAGCTAGGGTAATGTCATACTGTGAAATATTCAAGGCAAATAAATAAAATAAAATCTCCATGGCGACAAGCAGGTACCTGTAAAATTCTTTTTTTTTCTTTGCAATTTTTTTTTACATAATAAAAAAAAGTTGCAGTCATTTTACTTGGTCATTTTCCCACTTTATTTAATGGTACATGTAAAAAACAAAACAATGGTTCATTTAATTTTTTTCAATTCACAAGAATAAAATTTAAATTCTAGCCTAAAATTCATGGATTACCCTTAAATACGATTGTCTTACTGTTTTATTTCCTTATAAATTTCTTAGCATTGTTACTAATTCCAAAACAAATTCTAATCCGTCAAAACTAGCTCATTTTTGTTCACGCTTTTTTGTCACATGATTAGAATGGATTTTTTGAAATATCTATTCTTAAAGTAAACAAGAAACTGAAAAAAAAGTGTTGCAAAATGGACAGTCCCGTCACATGAAATACTTTTAAGCAGCAAAAACGGTTTACAGTAACAAATAAATAGAAGACTAGCTGAACCCTGTTTGGCTACGTTAACAGCAGTGGTGATCTCTGAGTTTTTAAAGGAGACGTATTACGCATTGTCCAGGCTTTTCGATTCTTTTGTAACTTAAAAATACTAAAAGCGACTGGACAAAACAGGTGCTTTTGCTTCACAGAAATTTCCTGCACTGGAACGGCGCCCTCTCCTGGTAACAGTAAGGAGTGTACTGATTTTAAACACGCTTTTTCATTCAAGACCAACTATAATCTGATTTATCCAGAGAAATACGCAGCCACACATCATTTCATTACATCATTACATCATTTCAAACAATAAAACTGCTAAGTCTGTAGTTTAGGTGAGGATTTAACAACAAGGAGTACTCAGGAGTATAGAGTACTACAACACACAGAGAATACATGCTGATCCAATGAGAGAAAATGTTATAACAAAGCCCCAATTTTAGTAGTGTATTTTGGAAATCCAGTTATAATCAGAGTAGACTAGTTGTTATGATACAGAGCTTAACAAATGTATAAGTATTTCTGTTGACCAAAATATCTTTTTATGTTTCAATAATGGTTAATCCCCCAGTATATGCAAGATATTTTTATCAAAACCAGATCTTTAATGGTAAATATAACTATTGTTGCTATCCATAAATGTTCAAGTTTAATGTTTTCCAAAAATGACACCAAAGTCTCATCCAAAGTAAGTCTCTGAGAACAGCTGAAACTATTTGGACTCAATAACAGTAAAGAGACTTTGCAAAACTCCTTAAAACAATGTAAGAGGCGCCAAAGGTGAGACCATTAAATATTCACATTTTTGGTTATTATCTGTCAAGAGGACTATTTTGTAATTCCAATTTTTCAATCATTTCCCTTATGAATAGCAATGTGTTAATTTGAAACAAGTTTTTGATATACTATGAAGTTTTTTATGTTGTGCTCTAATAAATTTGTTAAGCACTGTAAGTTAATTATCTAATTATCTTGCAAGTCTATTCTTTATCTAAGCAGAAACTAACAAACATGAGAGGAAAAGGCTGTTTTATTCAACCTGCCTCTGCGTAATCCCTCAGTCGTCCAAGTAGGATCCATAGCAAAAAACAAAGTCTATTCTGTCAGAGTTTTTTGAGTGTTATTTCAAATCCATGCGTTAGTCCCAGAGTAGTTTCAGTTTCAGTTTCAGTGTAGTTAGCTCCCCCTTCAGGAAGATATAAGGCAGTGTTCACCAGTGTCTGACCAGAAATGAAGATGTTTCAAAAAATATTTGTCCAGTGACCAGAAAATGGAAAATAATTTGTTCGATTAGATTTTGAAATTCAATTGCTGAATTTCTCACTTTGAATCTCCAGAGTAGTTTCAGTTTCAGTTTCAGTGTAGTTAGCTCCCCCTTCAGGAAGATATAAGGCAGTGTTCACCAGTGTCTGACCAGAAATGAAGATGCTTCAAAAATATTTGTCCAGTGACCAGAAAATGGAAAATAATTTGTTCGATTAGATTTTGAAATTCAATTGCTGAATTTCTCACTTTGAATCTTTGTTATGTTTATGGTTTTTATGTTGTTTATGTTTGAATTATTTTTATTCTGAATTTTAGTTGCTGAAATTTTAAGAGTAAATTTTGTGTTTAAAATTATGAATAAAAATTTCACCTTTTAAATATTAAGTATATATATTTTCAAGCTCCATTTCCTGCTTGTTACTAAATTATATTGAATCATTTTGGATTGATTACTTCTGTCTTGGAATCTTGTCTTTTTCCTGCATTTTTTTTGTTCACTGCCAATTTTATATTCTGAATTTTGACTGTTGAATTTGAAACACTTTGAAAATGCCCAATTAAAATTTCAGCAACTAAAATTCTGAATAAAAATGATTCACAATTTTTTCAGTTTAAAAATTCAAAGTGAGAAATTTGGCGCATAAAATTCAAAATCTGACTAAACAATTTCTCTTATAACAGAATAGATTTTTTCTTTTGTCATAGTGTGGTGGAATTTTGCATCTCCTGCATAGTCTTAGCAAGGACACCTACAGTTCATTTTCGAAATTTCTCTCCAACTATTACAGAATTTGTCCTTTATCCGTCTTTAACTCAGTTTCCTTCGTCATCTCGTCTCACAGAACAGTTCCTTTTTAAACCTCCTTATGTGGAAGCAGAGTCGGGCATGAAATTTAATAAACTTCTCCTGCCTCAGACATCCAGGGCTTCTCCTTTCTGTAAAACTCTCACTTATTTTCCCTAACACATCGTACTTGTGAAAATCACAAAAATACAAGAAGTAGCGGTCAGTTCTGAAACAAAATCTTTACCTACTTTATCAACAATGAAAATTTCATCAAACTTTTTTTTTCTGACAGTGGCCACGTTTACATGATGTTTTTTAATTCCGAATGAATTGTTCTGAATTAAATTATTTTCCTTCAAGTTTACATGGCAATAACAATTCCGAATTGAGGTTTAAATTTAAATTAAAATTTTACACAATGTCTGGAGATCAGGAAGTGTTCTGATTGGACAGGGACACGTTACGTGGTCTTTTAAAATTAATTTTCATTCAACGACATCCAATTCCCTCGATATAATTTTACGATATTGCTCTCATGGTATGATTTTTATTACGATATTTTATGGAGGCAAACCAAATTGTGTATATGCAAATTTTCAGTCATAATCCAAAAATTATGAGATTTGCTCTGTGCTTTGTAACAATTATTTCACGTAGACAGAGCAAAGGATCATGGGATATGTAGTTTTCTCTTTTTTTTTTTGTTGATACTGCACCATAACTATGAATTTAAGCAACAAAACTTTAAATTTGATATTGTCTACGATATGACTGTGAGACTTTTGATGATACAATATCACAATATTTCGGTTAATTTTACATCCTTAGACTGAATTATTTTTATTCAGAATTAAAGTTCTCATGTAAACGTGGCAAATTTGAACTTAAACTTAACAGAACAAGGGTGTTGTTATTTGTATGTATTAGTCTAATTGTAACTATAGCATCATTTATGGCCTAATAAATTGTTCTTATGTTAAGTATTTAAGTGTAATGAGTAGTCTAACCTGTCATATGCACTTTAATCATGTTTCTTCATTATAAAACCAAAGCACCATGAAATATAACCCTAACCCAAAGCTTAATAAAGCCTGTTTTGCATAATATATCTCCTTTAAGTACATGTTTATGCATATTTGACGATTTAACAGCACTTTGTAGATCCGTTTTGAGTTGTGCCAAAGGTTTCCGCCCCACAGCGTTCTTAAAGTAAACACCGCACACGCACATGAACTACTGTCCCCAAACTGTACATTCAATAAATAATCATAAATCGCCTTTAAATCGCTCAGGAAACAGTGACGAGACTCTAGATTACATAATTACATAGATTACAGGAAGAACAAGACAAAATCCAGGGAAAAAAAGTTCACTTGGAGGGAGAGATTTGGTACGGTGAGCACGGTATTGGAAGTTATGACATCTTTTTCAGCGCCACGTCCGGAGGGAAGCCAGGGCATCCGGCTTTCTAGTGTAGTTTTCACATATAAGTCGGTTTTGAGTCTCCTCGCCAAAGTGTGTCGTTTTGTCCGTTCACAGTCACTTTGCGCGAGGTAAGTCCGGGTGAGTTCAACACATCTTCCACTGTCAGGGTTTGTGTTTGAAATGGGCTTCCACTGTACAGACAAATACAACAAACGGGGTTATTTACACAATCTGTACACGAGGAATTAAAAGTGAATTGTTTTTTGTTTTTTTTCCTCGAGTGACGCAAAAAACAGATCCAACACAGGCTTTTGCATGTTTCAGTTTTAGACATGGGACAAGACTGTTTAACGTCACCCAATGAAGCTCGAGATGCTAAGTGCTAAATGCTAAGGAGTAACACTATTATTAACAATAGGCCTTTTTGACCCCGGGATCATGTAGAGCGAGTTAATACAAACATTTTAAGACCAAAATGTCAAGGCTCACCGCAGTAGCAGCAGAAAGAGGAGCCACAATATTCTAATGGAAGTCAATGGGAGCCGGGGTCATTTGGAGCCGGAGCAAACTTCATATTTGGAACAGTCTATGGTTCATCCCTATTTTGGTGCAACACTGTAAATTTCACTGATCTGGCCAAGATTTTAAAACTTATATCAGGATATGTCTTATTTTCAGATTTAATATCTACTTACTTTACTTTACTTACTTTACTTTCATTCTAGTCTAGAGGGAGTTTATTTTAATATAATTTGTCATGTAAAATGATCTTTTCACTACTTTTAAGTCATTTTCTGATAGATTTAAGTGTTTATATCAAAAAAAAAAATGTTGTGGTGTACATTGTTTTGTTGGTTGTGGATGAATAGACTACAATAGACTATTGTACTTTGCTTGTGTCTGCTATATAATCATTATGTGGATCATGTGGATTATGTTTGCCCATTTTGATATATTTATCTAAAACGACTTAATAAAAGAAACAGACGTCACGGTAATCGTCATCAAAATGACTACACAATGCTACTGAATCCTGCCCGAATCCTCATTTTTGGGTGAATTAAGGGTTAGAGGACAACTATGGTTAAAAGCTCTAAAAAGTCTATTTAGGTCTGCTTTAAATAAGGTTAGAAACAATTACAAAGATGTGCTTTGTTATTGAGCTCCCAACTAATTAACCACCGAATGGCACGTGGAAAGGAGCATTTTGAAGCATAAAACAAAACTCAAGGTATGTTTTGATGAGGAAATAGCATTATAACATAGATCAGAAAATAGTGTAATATGTTAGTAATGTCAGTGTTAGAATCAAATTAAAAAACGCTAAAATATTTGTCGTGCACCAAACTGAAGAGAGGTAAGAACATGTGTGAACAGCTGGTCCTACCTGCGTACTCCTGTGGCCTCATCGGTCGGTTGATGACCCTCTGGAAGGCCGCTATCCAATCGCGCTGCTCGGCCTCGGTCTCGCAGGCGAACAGGAACTTGCGCTCGGGCGTTACTATGGTGATGCCGTGGTTCCAGTGGTAGCCCTGGGTGGAGGGGGGCAGGCCGGAGAGCACCGTGTAGCTGTTCTCCTTACTCCCGATGAACACCTCACCTCGGGCGTAGGCGTCCTGGGCACAGAGCACCGGCAGTCAGATAAGTAATGTGAGTACTCATGCTGAAGTACATAGTAGTAGTTCTAATCTGGACATTTAAATCAAGTATCGAGTATTTGTAGAGGTGGGAAGTTGCCAATTAGGTTTATTCCAGTACATTTTCTAACAAAATCATGCACCAAACGTTTACTCTCGCTTAAATACTGGACTCCAAATCTTTATCGACCCCATATTCTTCTTTAGTTTGACCATATCTATTTTATTGTGCGGAAATACAGGGAAATGCAAACAAAACCACCCTTTTATTTTACAGAAAAGAGCCCTGTGAATTGTGTACAATGTAATATTTAGAGGAAAAAAACAAATCCGCTGTTTTTAAATTCTTGATGTCTTAAAGTTATTTGATTTAGTAAAATATAAAATTGCTCTGATAATGTATAAAGTGTGGAATAACTTACTACCAAGCAACATTTGAAATATATGCCACAACAAAATTTGGAAGAAAAGGATGTTTTAGAGGTTGCTGCATGAAGTTTCCTGGAAATATACTAATTTTGCGTTTTCAATTAACTTTTAATGGATTTTATGAACATTCTAAGCAAATTTTATAGAATTTCTAAGTAATGTTTATGCAGGTTTTAGTTTGTGTTTGCAGAATAAAATGACAAATTATTCAAATACACCTTATTTATTTGGTTCGCTATGTTATAATGTAGGGCCATTTTCAAGTGTCGTGAGCAGCCTCTCTATTTGAATTCATTTGCTTAAAATTTTCACCCAAATATTTAATGTATATATTTTATGACATAGAACCAAATGCAGCACTAATCTAGAGAATCTAACCTAACCCTTAAAAAAATAAAATAACTAAAAATAGACCACTGTGGAGAACATTTATGGAAAGGACATGGAGAGAAGTATAAAAAATGTGCAAATATTAATCTTTTTTCTTTTGATGTACAAAGGCAACTTTTAGAGACATACCACCAGGAAAGCAGATATTAATGAATTGTTATTAAAAGTTTATTACTGATAATATATTATAAAGCTGCATGTATTTGTAATGTGTATGTATGTTGGTGTTTTTTATATCTACTGTCAAATGTCTAAAGGTATAATGTACTTAACTCTACACTGAATATCATGTAGATAAAATATTGTAAATTGCAGGCATAGGATTAAAATAAGTTATGCTTCTTCCTACTCCTTTTTTGAACACTGAATGTTTGTTCTCTTTATTTTGTGTTTCTTTCTTTATTAAATGTACATATTCTGAGACTATATGTTATATATCTTTAAAATACCTTAAAAAAAGTTCTAATAAATGAACTCTAACTGTAATAATACTTACATTTGTATTTACTTTTTGGAGTAAAAGTTTTGGTTGACAAAAGTGACAAAAGCTGTTGACAATATGAAACAATTTGAACATTTCTAACCACTTTAACTTGATGATGAACCAGAAGTTACTGTCGCACGTACAAGTTCCTTCAAATACTTTTTTTTAACTCTTATTTTCGTGGACGACTAGTTTGAAGTAACAGCGCTCTCGGCTGCTGCACCTGCCTTTGCAAACATGTGTGTTTACCGAGTGTATTTGTGCGTAAAAGTCAGTATAAGGTCGTAGATTACCAGAGGATCTTTGAAATACATGAGCCTCCGGTCGTCCATGGTGAACCACCTCTTCTTGAAGCCCTCCGTGTGCTGAAAAAGAAGCGATCGTACAGTTATTTGAGAGACATACGGCGGTTTCACTCCAGTTCAAACTTTTAATGACTTCTCCATCTGACATCCGACGTCATTTCCACATCGCAAAAAGACCTGGTGTTGCGTTTTGTTTCATTCGCACACGTTTAACACACAAACCCTGCGCGTTTAGTCCTACAGAGTTCTTCTCCAAAACCAAAAACGCTCCGCTCCACCTTGTGATAATACAGAAAGTTCGCCTGTGTTTTTAAACTCCACACACCTCAAAATAATCAAATAAATTAAATGGTTTGAACATTCGGCTAGTTGGTCCTTGAGCAAGACATTTCACTAGGGGTGGGACGAGATACAATTTTCAAGAGATGAGATTGGGCCCACGAGAACGAGACAAGACGTGATTTGGATATAATTTGTAATAAATAGTGCAATCAATTCACAATTCACAATTTTAGCTTCACAATTATTTATTAATACTTTACCGATCATTGCAGTACTTCGTTTTGGAACTACAGCTTCTCAAACTGCATAACTCGTCTTAATTCTTAATTTTTTTTGTCCAAGGTAAAGGTAAAGTCAGTTAGAAACAAGCTCACAAGATCATTTTTCTCCTTTGTGCACAATCTCGTGGCAATTTTGTCTTGTGAGATCTTGTGCCAGAACTTGTAAGTAGAGAATAAATCTGAAAACAAAATGAATAACCTGATAGAAGTTTGAAAATTTGCAGTGTAACTTTGACAGATTTTCACTCCGTTTGTATGTTTGAGAGAGGAATCTGTAGTATTTTTATGGCGATCCAAAAAGTATTTTACGTGTCCTTGAAAGTGAAGCATATTTAATCATTTTATAGACGTCCTTATGTCTAGACAGGTTCTTTTCACTTCTGCTCACAAGTAGGTGCTCTCAGACAACCTTGCACGTGCTTATCTAATCATTTGGCATCAGAAATATTCAACATATGGAATGTCATTTAGAGAACTTGGAATTACCTTGTGCGATCGCTGAATAAGGTATTTTCTCGTGACTGGACTTTTTGTCTCGTGGTGATTTTACAGAAGGCGCGAGGACACAGTTGGCGGGTTTCAGATAAATCATGACATTCTATAGATCAATTTAATAAAACAGATGGGAGCGGCTAAAAGGAATATTGCGGAAATGCAGATTTGGGTTACCAGACTTAGACAAACTTTATTGATCCACAAAGGAAAGGATTTGGACACAGTAGCTCACGCATCACATATTATGATAAAAAGTAAAATATATAAATGGTAATAATTCTAAATAAGTAGCAAAAAAGATGGCAAAAGACAGCTGTCAAATAAGGCATAATTATATGAATGTAATATAAATACAGTGAGTTCTGAGAAAAAAAATATTCAGGTTCAAAATTTGTGAATTGACCTTTTTCGATAGTTCAGAGTAAATTACAAATTAGTCAATAGGAAAAGCTGGGACTGCGACTATGACATTATCACATTATAGAATATGAAAAGTACTATTACTTTACTATTATTGCTCCCAAACTGTCCAACATTACCTTAAATAATTCATTTAAATTTAAACTAACTGTACGTAGCCTGCACTTTTGAACCTAGAACACAGATGACCAAACTAACAGTGTTACAACATTACATTACATTACATTACATTATACATTGCACTTTTAACTTGTAAATATTTATTGTATTTTATATTTGTATATTGTACAGTTGTTTTGTGTTTGTGTTGTCTCCTCTTCCCAGGACGACAGATGGAAATGAGCTCTGAGCTACAATCTGATACAAACATCTCTGCCACTGTGCTTAATGTAATTGTAACTGTCCTAATAAACCAATGAAATGAAAATGAAAATGAAATGAACTATAATCACAACCAGATCTGTGTGGCCAGAGCCTTAACCTGCAAATAGAAGACACATGCACATTTATCTGGACAGGCCACGCCTCATGTGAAGCTCAGAACCTCCAGAATTCACCATACTGACCATTCAGATCTAAGAGAGAAATTTTAGGTTTAAAGCAACTGATTTTCAGCTTTGAAACTGGCAACCCACATTCTTATTCTTGAACGGATAATCTTTGTCAAAGCAAAACACCAAATTATAACATAAAGAAGTTGTCCACCATGTGCAACACTTTCATACCTAAGAATAAATCTGCACTGTATCATTATCAGTAAAAGCTCAATTTGATCTGAACATGTTTACCTCCTAAATCATATTCATCAATTTAAAATCTGGTCTTGATGGACAAAAACGTCATACAATTTCCATCCAGTAAATCTATAATACACTTGATTATTTTATATTCATAAAACTCATATTGCACCTTTGAAATTATGCAAGATTTTTAGTGCTTTGAGCCCGTCTTAAAACATAAAAACAGCACTAGTTTGCAGTGATCCAAAGTTATGCCTCACTTACCTTATGCATTTAGAGTGCCCTCATTATTTATAAGTACTTTTCACAACTCTCAGAGACCAGAGTTTTGCCGCGACTGTAAAGCTAACAACGCATGCCTGCTAACACGTACTGTCTCTTTATAATTAGACACACACAGTACACAGACTTATTCTGATCTCAAGAATTGGTTGTACAAAATATCTGTACTGGGGTTAGACCATTTTTTGTCAAATATACAAGGAAAAAATTGAATGAAATGACAAACCTTGGGGCCAGTCTTCTCCATGAAACCCTCTTTCATGAAGTTTCGGGTCAGTTTGGGCACCAGCTGCAGACGAGCGACAGGGAAGAGAAAAGATGTTAGCTTCTGTTGTCATGGGAACCTCTGGGACCAAAAACTATAAGTGGATACCTCCTCATCACTGGCCCCGGGGAACGCCACCTGCAGGTAGTGGAAGCGCGCTGCTCGGATCGCGTTGAACCAGTCAACCATTTCCTGAAAAAACAAGCAAAAAAACAAAAAAACCCAATAATCATTTTGTTATTTACATATATATTTACACAGAGCCAAATGTTGAGAACTTAGAGCTCAATGCAATGTCGTATGCTTGTTTCCATGGTGATGTTTTTGCTTTATCTGTAATGTTCCACTGTATGGTATTAATACATTTCCACAGAGACAAGCACATCAAATCATCAGATCAAGTTACAGTTACAGTGGCAAACCCGCTCACAGAAAGAAAGTTTTTCAATCAAGGTATTTTATATGAGCAATAAACGCATGTACTTGAATACATGCAACATAAAGCTGTACTGTGGAACATTCGAGGCAAAGCAAAATCACACACACTCCTCCAGAAAAATCTTCACTTAAACCATAAATATCTACTGAACCTTTCTTTAATATTCATTTCAATTTCAAGCTAATTTACAGTCATGAAATAAATAAAAGAATACCAAAAATATAGAAAACTTTAATGCTATACCGTGGAACATTGCAGCCAAAAAATGACATTTCCTTAGAGAAAATCAGACTAGAAACCAGAGAAGTTATATAATGCAACTTTAGTTATTCTGTATCATGTTAACTTTTTATGCTTTTTTTTTCTTTAATAAAAAGCAAATTTATAGAAGATTGAAATAAAAAATGCTATTTGATCATTTAAAAATATTTCTTTCAATCTGAAAGAAGTTGAAGTTGAAGTAAAAATCTGTACATATTTGATTTTCTGTTAGTGTTGCAATACTTTTTCGATTACTTGCAAAAAATATAAAATAAAACCTTGAATTTTGCATAATCCTTAGAATTTGAATCTATCTACTTTGCAAATAATGAAAAACAGAAAAAAACACAACCCTTTTCAGGATTTTTGCGACTACAGACCTATAAAAGACCACAAAACAGACGCGTCCAAGTAGAGTTATCTCTCTCTGACCGTGGCAGGGTGTGAGGTGCGATGCGTTCAGGTGCTATCTGGAGAAACCTGTCTCGAGCTGCTGCATAGCTGTCAATAAACCCACCACGGAGCCGGATTGACGGACACATGGCAGGGGCGAACTCACTGACCCCCTGCAGTACCTCCCTTCCACCAGCAGAGGGAAGTGTGCTTTAGCTAACCCTGAACTATTCACTATTTTTATTTATTTATTTATTTATTTATTTTTTCTATTTCCAAATTGAGTATTATTACCAAATTTGTCTCCTCAGATTAGTACTATTTTTAACTAATTTAAATGTGCACTGTGTAGCGCCTTATACTTGTTTCCATGGCAACGTTTTAGCTTTTTCTGGAATGTTCTACTGAAAGTATGTATGTATGTATCAAATGAATCAATGGAGATAAGCAGTTACAGCTCAGATCTGCACAGAAGCAAGCCCGCTCACAGTAAGAAAGCATGTTTTTAAATGTATTTGAGAAAAAAAAAAAAAAGATAATGTCATATAGTGGAACATTAGGCAAAGCTGTGCAAAACTGCTCTAGAAAAGTCAAATTGCACCATTCAAGATATGTAAAAAAAAAAAAAAAAGGAGAGGTTAAAGTATTGTATTCTTTTTTTTTTCTTTTTTGCTTGCAGCGGTCTCGAGTTTCTCACACACACCCAGACAAAAGAACTGGTTTTACTGGACCCACTTCTATCACTCCAGCTCAAGAATACTGGTGCAGATGTAGGTGAGAGGTGTCCTGTTTACAAATGAGTTCATAACACCTAAAATTCACCAAAGTTGATACTATTTATTGCAATTTTTAAAACCAGAATGTCACTTTTTAGCCCCCAAAAATGCCAAAAATAAAAGCATGAAATAAAAGCATGTTTAATAAGTTTTGGTTGCGTTTATTGCACTGAAAAATCAAAACTTACCCCCCAAAAAACCCGTCTTTACGGTCAGTGGGCTTGCATTTCCACAAACATGTTTCGTTTCCGTGGAAAAAATGTTGTTCCTCAGGCTACAATCTTCCACAGAGTGACATAAAAATTCTCTATCGCCATGTATTTGTGCAGGTAAACCATTTATATTTACAACATTTACATTTACATTTGCAAATATAAATGAATTTTGTAAAATGTTTTCCAAAAATAGCTTGACAATTTGGTTAATAAAGTATGCAGCAAGCAAAGTAAGGAAATAAAGGAAGACAAGAATGGTCATTTTACCAGAAATGTATTCAAAATAAAGATATATTACGCAACTTTCTTCCATGTAATTGTAATTCCTTTACCAAGAATGATCCTCACTATGGCACTTGATTTGGAACATTCCAGGCTTTTCTAAAGATATGGAAAGACCCTCCACTGAAAAAATTACACAGTGTACATTTATTTTTTATTTCCGTCTTGATTTCTTTCTTACTGTTGGGTGAGTTGACCATGCAACAGCGTTAGATTCGTGAACGTACCTTAGCGTCGCCGTGGTACACAAAGATGTTCCGTGTGCTGTTGTCCTTCAGGTAGGTGATCTGAAGACCACACGGGTTCCCGATCTTCGCCGGCTGGAACGTGGCATTCAGAGTCTCGATCTTCATCACTGCTTTGGGCTCTCGGGCCTGAAACAGTAAAGAAGCGTCATGATTAATGCTCTTTCACTTCTAAGGCAGGATTGCATAGTTGGTCTTATGAAAACGCTTATAACTTTGACATAGAACCTGACAGAACCTAAAATCCAAGTGTATTTTGTACAGGTTCCCTCACGTTACTTGCACAGGAAAAAACAGCATTGACACCTATTGTAGTTTTCCCACAATTTCAGTTGTTAAGTTTAAACAAAATACGTTGAATTGTGTAAAGTGACCAGATTTTCAAAATTCTAAACTGAGACACACCCAGGTTGTGAAAAGAATGTGTCAGATTGTAGATTCTCGTGTCAATCATAATCTGAGGGACTTCTGACGCTACATTTTTTATTAAATTTATGATCATTCACAAACACGGGTTTCTGTATTCTGGCCAAGTGACAATTTCTGTACTGAGACACACCCAGGTTGTGAAAAGAACGTGTCAGATTGTAGATTCTTGTGTCAATCATAATCTGAGGGACTGACGCTGAATTTTTTTTTTAAATTTATGGTCATTGGCAAACACGGGTTTCTGTATTCTGGCCAAACAAGTGACAATTTATGTTTCTCTTTAGTGTTGGCAGGGAACAGATTAGTCAGAAATTGTGTTTATTCTGTTTTATTTCAGGTTTAGGATTGATGTAGTCCTGGTTTAGTCTTAGTTTAGTCTCAGTTTAGATCAAACTGGTCAAAAATAGGGACACCTGAGAAATGTCTTGTATAAAACTGGGACAAATCACTGGTTTTGGATGAATCTGCTGGGGCAGGGGACACAGGGCTCAAAACTGGGACTGTCCTGAGTCAAGAGTGACGTTTGGGCCCCTTATTGCATCAGGGTGCTGTCCTGGCAACAGCACTATTCTCCATTGAGTTCCCACCTGAAATCATGTCATTTTTACACAAAAACGTCTCATAATGTATAGTTTTAATGTTCAGTATGAAAGCAGGAACAGTATATTTTGCTGTTCAATGTTTAGCGTGTTTACAATTTGATGTAATATGAAAATATTTTAGCTGTAGAGTCCTCCTGGGTTTAAAGCAACTGGAGGTTCTAAGCGGATTTTTCAGACTGTAGCTTCCTCCCGATGACAGACAAAAATCCAGTACCCGTTCACTGCAAAAGAAAGTCCATTTTTGAGTTCACTGAAAGAAGAAGAGAAGGGGAGAAGGAGCGAAGCCAAACTAAGCTGATTCTCTGAGATTCCTTCCAGCAATGACGTCACCGAAGCAGACGAAGGATCAAAATTACATCTGGACAGGTAGCTTCAACAACAATTCATACAACAATTCTGAACGTGCACCGGCTGTAAATGATGATGATTTCTAAAGTAAGGAGGAGGCTGGAGGAGGCGTTTCCACAGGAACTGTGGAGGTGGGGGTGGTGTCATGCATGTGCAACATTTGAAAAAGGACAGTTGTTGTATTTCTCTTTTTTGGAAACTCCCCTAGACGACCTTTTATGCATTCTGTGGAAAAAAAACAACTCCATCCCAGACAGTCATTTCTGTGTCATGGCGCAAAAGGGGATAAGCTGGTTCAAAGTAAAACACGCTCCTGACTCACGGTTTGAAATCAGGCATAACAAAATGGTGTTAGGCTTGTTATCTGATCATTCTGAGTATGTTTTGCATTGTCACCGCTGATACTCACATCCTGCTTGTTGAAGTACTTGAGCGCCCCCTCCCTCTCGGAAAGGATGAACTTTCGGCTGAGGAACTGGCCGTTGTCTCTGCCCCGTTTCCATAGGAACCCCTCTCTGTAACCTAGCGGGGGAGAGAGACAGAGAAACAGAGATGGAGGGACGGAGGGAGGGAGGGAGAGGGCGGCGGAGAGTCAAATATCATTGCTGTGAGAACAATCTGATTTCCCTTTGTTGGTTTCCTCTTGTTGTTCCCGGAAAACAAAATCTATATGTGATTTTCTTATAAAGGACAGCAGTAAAAATACATGAATATTTTAACACTGAAAACATCATTAAGCCGATATTGCCTCATGGGTCTCATTATCTAAGCCCTGGACTTAAAGCTGTAATATGTAACTTTCCTCTGGTGTCCTCTATCTGCTGTCTCCATGGAGATGTTATAACTCCACCTGAAATGCTCCACGGTACAGCATTAAACAGACTGTACGTATCTTCATGAACACACGGAGATAACTACATTTGTATTTGAATAACACAATACACATTAATGTCACACTGTGGAACATTCCAGGCAAAGCAATAACATCTCCATGGAGATGGACAAGCACGTAGCAGGCCGTCCACCAGAAAAGCGTCTTTCACTGAACAATCAATACACAGTTATAACACTGACATAAATGTTTTTGATAATAACCAAAAGGGGAATGATGGTGTTGCAATGGGTTAAGCATGTGCCCATCAGCCACAGGGTTGCCAGTTCAAA
>KN490980.1:48226-70340 GCA_000787155.1 Scartelaos histophorus | reverse complement strand
CACAGTGGTCCAGCCTCCTGTCGGCATCAAAGAGGTTCAGACTGGCCGCAACGAAGCAGATCTGACCTGGCTTCCTGTGGAGGATGTCCTGATGTACCTCGTGACCATCAAAAAGGCGAAAGATCCTGCCGCTGTCCCTTCTCAATACAACGTGACGGCCACCACTTTACACCTGCAGAACATCATGCCATGCTCCGAATATCTCATACACATCGCTTCGTATAATATGTTCTTGGTGCCTAGCGAACCCACTGTCTTCTCTTACACCACAAACAGTGAGTCTGCGCTAACTGCTATCAATAACTTGGTGATTAAAATCTAGGTCAGCCATTCAGACGCAGGTGTTGCTTTCAGACATTTACAATATGATCCCCAGGGAAGAAGGTGCGATGCCCTCACAACCTACTTGCTCTTGTCACGAAAGTACTTTGTATGAAACCGAGAGGAAAAACACTGATTATAATTGCTTTGATAATCAGACCATGGGAAATAATGGCAGATTGCTGTATTGGATTTTATCAGTAATTTTCTCAACATTATAGTTATCAGGTTTGCACAGTATATCGACAAAATATCGAAATCTGGGCTGAAGCAATAACCAGTATTGCAAGAGAATAAAACAAATCGTAACAACACATAGTTTTCCATTTTGCAGATATTTATTGTTATTGAAAGTAAAATGGACAAAAAGGCACGACTATTTAATCATGATTATCTTTATTTTATTTTAATATAATTCGACTAGTAAAAAGAGGCATTTTAGTTTAATAATCTTATTGTGTTAAAATATCACAACAATATCCGAAGTTGTGTTGTGTTTGTTTCACACATGTTTAACATACAAATCCTGCATAGTATGTTCATACGGAAAACACGCTGTTCAACCTCGTGATGTCATGTGGTAATACAGGTTCAATACAGGTTGATTTCAGTCCTGGAACTGCCAATCTCTACTGAACTAAAGTCAATAAGTAGCTGTTAACTTGAGAACTACCACTATATGACATCACAAGGTGGAACAGAGCATTTTGAGCTTTGCAGATGTAGACAGACTAATAATAAAGGGTTGCTCACACATGTGTGAATGAAACAAAACATAAGCCTAGGTGTGTTTTGAGGAGGAAACAGCATTATAATATGACTTAGAATCAAGAATCAAGTTGTATTTGAACTTGTTTTGAGACTATGGGGGAGAACATTACCTTATCACAAATTGAAAAATGTAAAATGTAAAAAATCATTAATAGATATCATAGGCGTCAATGGAAAAAGAGAGACGTTAATCCTGGTCTGGAATAGAGCCGAGTATTGCCTTAGTATTCTGATCCCAGTTTCCAAATTTGGTTCAATTTAATTTATGTTTCTAATATTTCTTGTCCCCAATACCCTTAATATTTGACTGTGTATAAAAATTTCAACAGATTCAGCCTTAATGAAACAGTCAGCAGGTATTTAAACATATAACTCTACAATTTATCATCGATTAACAAAGTTTTAAAGTATCATGATACACATCCCTGTATCAATAGGTGTTTTGTCAAAGAGCTGTCATGAAATATTATTGTATCCATATTTTGGCGGCTGTTGGTTCAGTGTAAACAGACTAAATTTGCTTCTTTACTTTTTAAAAAGTCATTATTTGCGTAGAACTACAGTCTCCACAGACCCCAACAGTAAATGATCAAATCTGTGTAACAATCGTGGGATTTATTTGGAAATCTTTGGAAAATTCTTGAGAAGTCCAAGATCGATTTTCTCATTATATGATCGGGAGATTCAGTGGGCTTCTGTTTATCTCATGCATTATAAGCAGCCAAATTTTAAAAGGTAAACGTCATTATTTTCCGTGGATATGCAAAGATTAAATGAACACAATATAAATTTGTTTTGCAGTTTTGAATTGGTGATAAAATGACAATGTCACATCTCTTTACATTATTGCTAATAGTGTTGATTTGTCATGATGCTAAAATTTTAAAGTAAAAGCACAATACCAATTTTTCAATCCTACAGTGAAAGAATATACCATACCTTTTAAGAAAGGAAGGTAGAATATAGTCCTATAGTCTTATATTACAGCATTCATATCCATAATCCTGTATTCAAACCTGCTCAGATAAGTATCTTGTTTATTACGGATTAGTATCTGATCTTATTGCTGATGCTAAAATGTCGGCCTAGATTTAAATTTCAGAAAAAGCCCCAGTATTAAATACTAACATGTCTATTTATTCTTGTAATAGTTTTGATAAAAGCCCACACCATTTAAAAATTATTCAGGAAAGGTTCTGTTTTGTCATCTAGTCAAATTTCTACCAAGTTTCAATACGCTTTTCAGTATTGATCAGTATTTGAATGTTTGAACTGCTGATAGACTTTAATTAGCCTTAATAAAACATAAACAAAGACTTAATTAATAATGTACAGATTGTTTATTAAAGACTCCATATTACACTATTTTCTGATTTATGTTATAATGTTGTTTCCTCATCAAAAAGAGACCCGGAGTTTTGTTTCGTTCACACATGTTGAAACACGCAAACAATTCTTATTTAGGCTGTGTTGAAGATGAAAACACTCTGTTCCACCTTGTGATGTCATGTGGTGATACAGGAAGTGCTCCACTGTTTTTTTGGTTTTTTTTTACTCCACCACCTTCACTGTCATTTGGATGATTTCAGCCCTGGAATTGCCAATCTCTCCTGAGCTAAAGGTAAAAGGTTTCTGAAAAATATCACTACATGACATCAGGAGGTGGAACAGAGCATTTTAAGCTTTGGAGATGTAGACAGACTGATAATAAAGCGTTACTCAACCAAATCAATGTGTGAATGAAACAAAACATAACTCCTATACTATAATGTGGTTTAAAGTGCAGAACCATTTTATTAGGTACTTACTAACTCTGAAGCAAACTTAATTAACTATTTGCTCATTATGAATCAATGTTAACAAGTAGTTTTTGCAAAGCCGTTCCAATTCTTTTTCTGTTTCAGCTCTGAACCCGGTCAGTTCTGTGAATGTGGAATACACCTGTTCCACTGGCTCCGTGAAGGTCATGTGGGTGCCAGTCCAGGGAGCCGACTCGTACAAGGCCCAAGCTATAACAGAAGGGGGCGCTCCTCTGGTCTGCACGGGCACGTTCACCAGCTGCACCATCAACGGGGTGAGCTGTGGTAAAACCTACGAAGTACATGTGACGCCCATCTCCGCGAACTGTGAGAACCAGGTCAACTCCACATACGCCAGCTTCCGCACAGGTGAGGAGAATGGTCGCTTTGTCTTTTCATTCGGGGTCCGTTTCTATGGATACGTAACTGCTCTGCCTGGAATGTTCCACAGTGTGACTTTAAACAGCCCTACCTTACATTTATTCAATTACAAGTGGTTTTATAGCTCAAAAATACTAGAAAAATCTGAGTGGGGGCGTCTCTCCATAGATCTGACCTGTAACTTGGCCTGGTTTGGTCTTGATTATTTCTTGCTTTGGTGGAATTGTTCCTGTGTTAAATATTTATTGTATTTTTACATTAGCTAAGATGCAGTTTGTGATTAAAAGTTGAGAAGAAAAGTATAAAAATACAGGAAGTAGTCTTGATTTTTAAAAGGAAATAACAAAAAATTCCATTCAAATGCAGAGCTTTTGTCATCTATTTTGATTTGCCTATTTTTAACAATTGCGTGTTAACAGTTTTACCTCTACGTACGTCATACCTGCTGCCCAACCATTATAAACTTCACCTAAACTTAAGCAAATAGAAAAACATAGGCACATTTTTCTGTAAAAATGCTAAAAAAAATGAGGAGCCTAACCTGTCATATATACTTTGTTTTGTCTCACACTCCAACTACCCCCTAACTCAGCTAATTAAGTTTAATAGTCGTATACTGTGAATTATTTCTTTGTTTCTTGTTTGTTTTGTCCTGGTTCAGAAAGACAGGAGGTTAACCACAATTAAACATGGTTGGAAATAGACAGGTCAAGGTTATTTGGTTAATAGACAAACATGGTTCAGATCACAGGATAATAGAAAAAAAAAATAGAGATAATAGAGTAAAAAGCTAAAATTTCAGATCTGTATAGACTTCAGTTAGTAAATACCATAGACTGTATAAAGAAGTGGACTAAGGGAATGTGATGTCTCCCGAAGTCTATGTAAAGTGGGTTAATATGAACATTTTAAGTCCAAAATGACAAAGCTCACTGCGGCTTTTATAGAGAGTTGGGTAACAATTTTTCAGTGTTAAGTCAACTGGAGCCAGAGTCGATGGAGCCGGAAGCACCCCCATGTTCCTATTTGGAGCGTACCGGCGGGTGCGTTAGCTATATCCATACAGTCTATGGTAAATACTGAGAAATGTAAGATAAAGATGCTCTATGTAACGTTTCTAGTGTTTGTCTTGGCATTAAACTTCACTTAAGCTTAAATTCATTTATCTTGCATGACTCAAAGAGCATGGACCCAATTTAGGTAGCCATAATGTACAGTCCATTAGCTTTTATTGCACAAATCATTACATATGTTAAGAAATAAAGCACATATAATACTGTTTAGGAGCAAAGCTGTTAACAAAATACATTTTCTGTAACATATGGCATGCAGATTTTTTTACAGTGAGACCCAAAACTCAGCCTAAATCTAAAGTTTGACCCAATTTTCTATCATTCTTTCCCATTTTTGCCAACTAAATCACATTGCAGACACGTTTTAGCTTCAAGGTTGTTTGGCAAAGGTATTGTTCTTGATCTTGGTTAACCAAATTCACCATAGATCAGATTTTCCTTCTCATTATGTGAATCAGTCATAATCAAAGCAGTGTCTGGGATCATATTTGGTTTGATATCCATGTTTTGCTTACCACTAAACATTAAATCCATTAAAATGATGGCACATGAAGCTATGGTCACAGCCCCGCCCTGAGATCAGTTTTGTGAAGGGACCTAATCCTTTTCATCTCACATGTCCTTCCATTCTCTGACGGAGATCTTTGCCACCAGACCCCACCCTTGGGACCACATTGTGTACGCAGAGGCTTTTGTCACACAGAAGACGCGAACATGATTTAATGTCAGCCAATTGTTACATGTCAGGGATACAGACACATAATACGGAAATTGACTAAATAAGAAAACAGTAGAAAAGGGAGTTTTTGTTTACGTAGGTTATGATTTAGTGTCACCGCAAGATTCATCACAGCTGAATCTGAAATCACACTTAGCTGATTGCCAGGCCTGTCATGATGATTACTATATCAACTTATCGTTTAATATATGAAAGCTGAAACAGTATTTTTTGGAGTCAATAGGTATCGTGTGTACATTTTCTTTGCACTATTGGGAAATTTTGGGTTAATTTTTGGCAAGATTTAGACTGTAAAAGGTTGAATACATAACTTTACAGATGCAAAGAAAAACTAAAGTGCTTGTTTTTACTATTTCTTTTTTGCAACTCATGATTTTTTTTTATTATAATATTGTGCATTTAGCTAGAAATCTGCATCTCTCCACTTGGACTCAGACCTTCCTGACTCCCCCAAAAAAGACACTATTTACTGATTATTATTTATCTGTTACACAATTTCGATTCTTCATATGATCTTTGAAGAATTGACAATACACTTCTGAACTTGAACTTGAACTTGAACTTTAACTGGACTCTCTTGGGTTGTTGGTGGCATTAATTATTTTCAGTATTGCAATTTATCGTCTTTATTTACTTCATCAATATATCACACTTCATAATTCGTTATCGTGACCTACTGGTGGCAATAATAAATCGGAATGGCAGAAATTATTTAAGGCCACACTATGTAACTCTCTGGAAATGGCTCATCACCCCAATCATTCCTTGGAAAAAGAAAGTTTAAACCATACTTTGGAAAATTCTTCGTGGAGATTTAAGTTTTATGCCATACTGTGGAGGAATATTTCCAGGGAAATAAGCAGGTTGGGCCTTTCTCCTGACCTAGTAAGAGTCAGGCTTGTGGAGATGCAAGCCCGCCAGAGCTAGGATGCTTTTTTAAATGGCTTTCAGTGCAATTAAAAACTAAAACAACAAAACAAAAGCAACACCAGTCTTTTATTTTAATCTATTATTGTCTTAAAAGTTACATATTATGGTCGTCTCATGGAGATCTTACTGCTTGGCCCAAAAAGTTCCACAGTGTGTCCTCTTGTATGATGAATCTTTATGAAATCAATTCCATATTTCCATTTTATAAAGTTAATGTGACATAAACAGTGACAAAAACACTTCACATTCCAGTTTATTTTAGGATGACATCACAACATTACATATTTAATACAGAGGGGCAGCGTAAATTAATATTGTTAAAAAGCAGATTTTAGTGGTAATATAGTGCGCTCTAAGGTCGAGTCTTTAGGGATGGGACGAGACACAATTACTGAGATGAGATTCAGCCCATGATTTGATTTTGATTTTGAAATTGAGCCATTCACTTCACAATTTTGGTTTCAGATTTTTTTAAATGTGTTTAATTTCACAGTTTTGCTACACTGCTTTTTGGTCTTACAGCTTCTCAGGAGGAGTTACTCAGCAAAGTTTTTTAATCCTAGGCAAAGGTAAAAATATGTGGAAAAAATTTGGTCTCACTAGATCTTGTCTAAGTGAGCTATATGGTACAGTCAGGTATAACTTTTCTGAATTTTCCTTTTAGTTATTTCATAGTGAAGTTATTGTTGTAGAAGTTTTCAGCTTGTCCAAGAAAGGTTGGAAGTAAAAGGCTGAAGAATGACTGAACGTCTTTTATTTAGGCACCAGTTAATGTAATATTCCACATTTTAAATTATGGTCAATCAGCTGAACTGAACTGAAACTCATTTTTGTTCCTAAAATCATAATTAAAATTCCAAAATGACCTATTCACCTCTACACTGAATACTTTTTGCTATGTGCTTTTTGTGTTTTCCGCATACTCTCTGTATCACTGTGTTTCTGGGAACAGCTGTTTTTCGTATTTCCGTGTAGTTTAGTTCACACGTTTTATTTTTTGTGAGAAACTTTCTTCTTTGAAAACTGGGTCTTCCTTTGAGTGCCAGTGTCTGTGTGGTATTGTGCTGTGTTCTTTCAGTTGGGAAAACGGCTGAACATGAAACCGTTTTACAGTGAAAACTAATCTCTGCATCAGGGCGTTTTAACCTCATACGGGATTTGAGATGCTCATCTTTGAAGTTCACAACCTATTTACAGCCTGCAGAGTTCATATGTGTACCATTTACTTAAAGCCCCATGTGTAACTTTTTTGTCAAACAAGTCTGTCACCTGCTCATTTACCTGGAATGTTCCTCAGTGTGACATTAAACATCTCTACCTTACATATATTCAATTACTGCTTAAAAATACCTAGAAGGGGTCGCCTCTCCACAAGTCTGATCTGTAACATGGTCTGGTTGGGGCTCCATGACGATAGAATGGTTTAATGACATATTCTGAAACAGCCAAAGCTTTAACGTCCTTTAACGTCTCCATGCGCTGCAAAACATGTGTCCTTACTTTTACTGGGCTTGTATTTCCACAAACCCGAATCTTATCTGGCTATTCCCGCTTGTTTCCATGCAGATGATAATCCTTTAGCTATAATCCTTCAAAGCAAAAACGTATCTGTCTCCATGGATAATGTTCCCAGGTATGGTTTTCTGTTTCCATGGATCATCCAGGTGACTTTCCCGTTTCTTGGTGTGAGTTTAAATGCGCTATACCATATATTTACTCTAAAAATGTGAATGACAGAACTAGTACATATAAGCATTTCAACATATTTTAAATGGTTGGCAAAGTTATTCCTCACTTTTGTAACACATTCCTTGCATCCTACCTTTCAGAGGCCAGAGCGTTTTTTGCAGTCATGTCGCTGCTAATCACAACTAGCATGCTAGGAGTGCACCAACGTTACTTTTTGGTTAGTGGACAATAAAAAGGTCTTATAATTAAAAGCAGACAGCGGACAACCTAAGAGCTGCTTTTACAACATATCTCTGCTGGGACAAACAAATGTAACTTTAAGGTGCATTATGTAACTTTTTGGTTTGGGGTTCATCACCTGCTTATTTCTGTGGATTTGTTCTGTGTCATTTCTCTGCCTGGACATTAAACAGCTCTACCTTACATTTTTTAAATTACAGCTGATTTCATAGCTCAGAAACTGACCTGTAACCTGGTCTGGTTTGGTCTCCATGAAGATAAAGGTGTGATACTGCACAGTGAAACATTTGAGACAAAGCAATAACATCTCCATGGAGAAAAGCATTTGACAGACCCCAGACCAGAAAAGTTTCACAATACACCTTTAATAACATGAATTGGATACAACTGCCACTTTAATTTAACGTTTGTGTTTTTTCCAGTTCCTTGTTCACCTCAGAACCTCAACCTGACACGGAACTGTGACAGTGAAGTCATCATATTTTCCTGGGCTGCCTCAGAGAATACACAGCTTTATAAAGCCAAAGCCATCGACTCCAAGGTAAAAACAGAAGTTTACTTTTTTTTTTTTTTTTTTTTATAGGGAAATCCAAGTTTTGCTGCAACAATGTTGACAATTTATTTGCTTCCCTGTAGTATTAGTGACAAACAGTCGTCACACCCCATGACTGTGAAGCCAGTTAAATATCTGTACTTTCTTTATGTTACAATGTGTGTAAAATCCCTCAGTCGTCCAGGTAGAATCCATGGCAAAAGGAAAATAAATTTGTCAACTGGACAAAAGTTTATTTGGTCGAATACGTTTTGCAGCTCTTCCAAGCTGCTTCTTCTTAGATGAGCTTTGAAACGTATTCGACCAAATAAACTTTTGTCCAGTTGACAAATTTATTTTCCTTTTGCCTTTATGTTACAATGTGATTTTCTAAAAGTCTTCTGGAAAAGTTACATTTTGTTCTGTTAATGTAATTTTTTTTCAATACTTATTCATTATATACTTTTGACCAGTTTTAGTATCAAGTTTGGCAACTCTCAAATCGTTTTCTCTATATGTTTGCTTGGTAGTTCATTTACAAATTGATACAGGTAAATAGGACTGTGTAATTAATTGATTGAAAATTCAGTTCAGTCTTGTCTCTAATGTTGTCTCTAAATGCACTAAGCCATCCAATTATTAAAACATACATTGAAAATATGATTGTAGATATTTTATCAATAATGTTCAGCCCTATTCCAGTACAGTGTGATGGTTTTGTTTTCAGGGAGTGGTCCAGGAGTGTCTGACCGAAGATAATTCGTGTTATTTCACACGAACCCACTGCGGACGGCATTATTACTTCTCTGTTTACTCCATGAGCGACTCCTGCCACAGCGACGTCAGTGAGACTGTGGACATCAGCACAGGTACCATCATAACAACATGCTCCAATCCAATACACTTAATTTATAACAAAACAACTTCCAGTACAAGTACAGCACAATACAGATACAAAAAATACAACAGGAATACAAAATAAAGCGCTATTAAACTCCACTAGTGCTTAAAATAATAAAAACTGTCAAATCAAATAAGAGCAAATACTTTCAGCTATTCAGTCTTGTTTAAAAGCATGAGCCACAATAAATGAAAAAGCAGAATGTATTTATAACGCAGCTAAAATTGTAGTACAGAAAAACAACAAAAAATTCCCCACAAATGTCCCTTGCAATAAACATAGAACCCACAAAAATATAAATATATAAATATAGTTCCAACTTTTCATTGATTTTCATTTAAGCTGAATATATGTAATTTGTTTTTGTATTTGAATTATGAGAAAAAAAATTCAACCAGCGGTGTAAAAAAAATTGATTCAGTGATATATCATGACACACAATTCTTAAATCGATTCAAAATGTATTCAGATTGATTTTTAAAATAATATTTTTCATAAGAATTCATCAGTTACATTCAGCGGTCTGATGATTTAAATATTTTTATACATTATATTTCATACAATTGTGTTCTCATGAAGGTGCAGTTGACTATTTATAGAAGTAATTATTGATAAATTGCAATATATCGTCCTATGTTTTAATACTGGGATATATATCGTGATATATCGAATCATGACATGCGTGTCATGATATGTATTGTATCATAGCAATGCACGCCCCTATAAAATACAGTGTTTTATTATTATTTTTTAATTTATTGCAAAAATATTTGATAATAAAAATAATTCAATTCTCATAATTACATTTTTTTAAAATATATTTTCAGTGTAAGAAAAAAAAGGTTAAAAAAACACCAAATATTTAACTTCAGGAGCTATTTATACAAAAATCAGCTATAGCACCTTTAATTCCATGTTGTTGGTGTTTCTGTCTCTCATTTTTCCAGCTCCTTGTATTCCCCAAAATGTGAAGACCTCGGCGGACTGTAACTCAAACGCTTTGGTGAGCACGTGGGACTTGGCTGAAGGAGCTGTGGAGTACACAGTGGAAGCCTATGGGAACGTGATGAACCGAACCAAGTCCATCTGCACATCCCAAACCGGCAGCTGCTCCTTACTGGACATCAGCTGTGGAGAGTCCCTGACCGTCTACATCACCTCACATGACGAACACTGCTCCAGCCCTCGCACGCTCGCCCCGGTGGCAACAACAAGTACTGCAGCTTTTCCTACATGTTTAATAAAAGGCCAATGTTACACTATTTTCTGATCTATGTTATAATGTTTCCTCATCAAAAACATATCCAGAGTTGTGGCTTGTTTCATTCGCACATGTTTGACTAATCCTGCTTTATTAGGCTGTTGTCTGCATCTCCAAGGCTCAAAATGCTCTGTTCCACCTTGTGACGTCATGAAGTTTATTAGTTTAGTAGTTTTCAAATTATCTCCTACCTTTTTACCGTTTGTTCAATAAAGATTGGCAATTCCAGGGCTGAAATGATCAAAACGACTCTAGTGAAGGTGCATGGAGTTTTAAAACACAATGGAGCACTTCCTGTATTATCACATGACGGCAGGGTTTTCTGTTTGAGAGAAGAACTCAGCCTATATATGAAGAATTTGGGTGTTAAACATGTGTGAATGAAACAAAGCAAAACTCTTGGTATGTTTTCAGTGAAGAAATATTAAAACATAGATCAAAAAATAACCTAATATGGGCACTTGTAAAACCACAATAAAAAGGAGAGTAGATTTAGCACTTTTAACTGCAAATGTCCAATAAACTGAACTAAATCCTCTGTTTCCATCCCCTCTTTCTCTCTCCTTAGTGCCCTGCACGCCTCAGAACGTGCTGGCTTCCACAGACTGTGAGGAGAACTCCATCACCGTGTCCTGGGATGTTGCAGCAGGAGCGATCTTTTACATAGCCACGGCCGTGGATAGCAATGGAGTCAAGTACAAATGCTTTGACATGGATTTGACCTGCACCATCGAGAACTTAACCTGCAGCACCAACTACACTGTCACTGTCAAGGCCTCCAACATAGACTGCGAGAGCCCCAAGAGTGAAAATGTCTTCATCGAAACTGGTACAGCATCTAATGTTTTCATACAATGCTCAGTGGTGGAGTCTAATGCTGCAAAAAAGCTTAAGATATAAACACTTATCAGAAAATGACTTAAAAGTAATGAAATTCTCTAGCTACATGGACAGAATAATAAATCTGAAAACAAGATGAATAACCTGATATAAGTTTTAAAATCTTGGCCAGATCAGAGAAATTTGCAGTGAACAAAGTAAAATTAGTAAAGTACTGCACTTAAATGGGCCGTATTGTGCATTTTTTTGACCTATGTTATTCCTCATCACAAACATACCTGGATGTGGTTGTATTTTCTTTCAGTCATACATTTTTAACACAAATCCTGCATAATTAGGCTGAGTTCCTGATGTCATGTGGTACAACATGAAGTGCTCCATTGTGTTTTTAAACTCCACACACCTTCACTAGAGTCATTTGGATAATTTCACCCCTGGAATTGCCCATGTCTACTGAATAAATGTCACTGCAACTACTAATACAACAAGCAAACAGACTTTTTATTAGCATTGAAAATCAGGTTTTCAGATACAGGATATCACATTTGTGTCCTGAAAAACGTCTGTCAAGCTCTTGGAAATAAAGACGTTACCTGATGATGAGCAAGTTTCCTGTCCAGAAGTAATTTAGCTCCAGCGCGTCAGTCTTTAGACCCTCGTCTGCTTCAGTGACGCCATCGCTGGAATGAATCTCCTAGAATCACCTTCGTTTGGCTCCTTTTCCTCTTCTCTTCTCCTTTCAGCGACCTCATAAATGAACTTTCTTTTGCGGTGAACTGGTCGTGGATTCTTGTCATTGCAACAAACTTTGTGCAAACTGTGAGGAGGCTGCAGCTGGAAAAAGCCGCTAAGAACCGCTGCGTTGGTTTAGT
The DNA here is from genome assembly GCA_000787155.1 of Scartelaos histophorus. Classification (NCBI taxonomy): domain Eukaryota; kingdom Metazoa; phylum Chordata; class Actinopteri; order Gobiiformes; family Gobiidae; genus Scartelaos; species Scartelaos histophorus. The sequence continues at coordinate 57,991 of KN490980.1, read as the reverse complement.
AAACAGCGTCTTGCGTCTGTGGAGTATAGTGTAAGAGCCGAACATAAACCACGTAATCCCAGCACCGGAGACTCAGTTACACTAGAAGACGAGAGAGTTTGATTGACAACCCAATTTATCTGGCCCCATGTCCAGAGTTGATGGATTTTCATTATTTTTGTTTTGGTCATCATAATTTCAAGGCTGCTGCATTATAATACTATCACTGAGAATTTGAAACAAAAAAAATCCTCCATACAACCTTTAATTTAAATGTGCTAAAAATCAGTCCCAGATTTAAAATGTCAAGTAAGAAAGTACAAATATACGCTTTCAAATGTAGTGAAGTAAAAGTAAAAAGTATTCACTGTAAAATGTAGTTACTTTGTACCTTCCACCACTGTGCATCTCTATGGAGGTTTTACTAGCTTACATCAAACATGGCAGAGTTTTCCAATATTGTTTGATTTATTTTTTCCCGTAGTGGCCTGCTCTCCAAGTAACATTATCTCGACATTGGACTGTGCCAATAACGAGGCTCTGATCTCTTGGACGGCTGAGCCCAGAATCCAGTCTTTCACAGTCACTGCTGAGGATGAGAATACTGGACTCCTCAGCTGTAGCTCTACCACCACCAGCTGTGTGATCTCCAAACTAAAATGTGACCAGCGCTACACCGTCACCGTGGGCAATCATGATGGCGTCTGCCCCATCATCAACTCTGACCCAGTCTACATGGATTCAGGTAATGTCCTTCTACAGCATTTAGTCCTTTCTCATTGAGCACGTTTTTGACATGAATCAAATCAAATGCTTAGAATTAGACTTAAGGCAGCCACACACTTGCCTGATTTTGCCTGCGGGTTCTTCTCCCCGAGTTCAGGGAGGCGTGACCTGGCTTTTTGTCTTTGGGTGCGTTTTGAATCCACTGCTGTCCTCATGTGTGCGGAGTCGGTGTCAGATCGTTATAAAGTGGTAAATTTAAAGTGCAGCATCTCATCCACATTATGTGTGTTCTTTGAAAGTAAAAGTGTCTGTTTACATCCACACACGGCTCGAGGTGAAGCTGCAGATAAGTGACAGTGACTCTACTTCCTGTGGACTTTTATGCTTTAAAAATCCTGTATCTGAAGTATTGCACCATATTTCACACATAATAATAACACAGTTTTGTCTTGTATCTAAGCAAAAGTGCATTGCTCTGATCTTTTGAATACTTAAGAGTCTCAAAGCAAGTGGTTTTACTGTAGACAGGAAACAGCTGATACCATCAGAACTTTATGCCCTGTGGTCCGCAGGACGTGAGCCTTTTGTTGCATGTTTAAAAACCATTTAAGAGTGAAAGATCATGCAGTGTGTGGTGGCCTTCACAAATACTTGATTTACTGCTTGATTATTAATTAATAAACTTTAAAATAGCAAGAGACTGGTGTCAGATACGACATAAATTATATAAATGTATACAGTAAGTAAAAAGACAAATATAGTATAATATAAATACAGTATTTCACAGTTATACACAAGAGGTCGTAAGTATGATATGATGATTTGACAAGAGCATTGATTTATCTGTTACATAAGGGTGAGTTGTTGTACAGTTGTAGGGAGTATTATCTGTTACATAAGGCTGAGTTGTACAGTTGTAGGGAATATTATCCATTACATAAGGCTTAGTTGTTGTACAGTTGTAGTGAGTATTATCTGTTACATAAAGGTGAGTTGTTGTACAGTTGTTGGGAGTTTTATCTGTTACATAAGGGTCAGCTGTTGTACAGTTGTAGGGAGTATTATCTGTTACATTGTTGTACTGTTGTGTCTCACAGCTGATCATGTGGCCAAATTTACGGATCAGTTTCATCATAATTTGAATGGACGCAATGAGCAAATCACAAAAGCAGCAATAATTTCCTCCACAAACAGCAAAATGTCCTGTCTTATTCTACACAAAAACTGCTCACCCTGTAGTTGAGATCTGTAGAAACATGTTCTGAAATGGGATTCTTGTATTAGTTTTTTTAGCGGTGTTTGCTAATCTGCTCATCCTGTCACTGCTGGACATTCTTCCATAGACACACATGTAGAATACCCTCAACCTCATGTCACTGCAAAATATCAATTATCAATACGAAATGCTAACTTGCTGTATGTTTGTTGTTGCAGTTCCATGTGGGCCAGCTGTGAGTGCAGAGGTGGACTGTGGATCCCAGCTGCTGACGGCCACCTGGGACGCCGTGACAAATGCACAGACTTACGAAGTGCAGCTGTCGGATGGGACCATAGAGCAGAATGTCACCACCACAGACCCGGCGTTCACATCCAGCAATCTGGAATGTGGAAAAACATACAGTCTGGATGTACACTCTGTTATTGATGGATGTATCAGTCACGCCACACAAGTCACCGTCACACAAGGTAAAAACAACACACCTGGAAATGTGTGAGGGGTGATCCATTTTAGTAGCACTTAGGCCTGTCACGATTAGTACGATATCCACTTATCGTTCAATATATGAAAGCTGAATGAATATATTTGTGGGGTAATTTTTTGGGGCTATACAATAAGATTTAAGCCATTAAAGGTTAAATGAACAGCTTCTATGACTCATTACAGATGCAAACTAAGTGTGTCATTCTGTAAATTGGTTTGAGTAGATTTCACTCAACAAGCAAAATTATTTACCAATACAATAAGTCTTTTTTCTTAATTCAAACAAATACATTATTTAGTTTCTTATTTTAAGCACAAAGAGTTGCTGTTTTTCTAAGCTTCAGTGTAACTAGTAGGGATGTAACAATAACTGAAATATTGTGATATAATTGTCAAAGGTCTCACAATAATATCATGGACCATTACAACATAATAGTTATGGTGCAGCAATAGCTAAAAAAACAGAGGGAACTACATAGACTATGATCCTTTGCTTTATTTCAGTGCAGTTCATCCAGTCATTTCACTACATGAGGAAATGACTGTTCTAAGCACTTTTACATCTTAGCACTTGTCTTGCTAAGTCTTGCTAAGGGATTTTAAGTGAAAAGAGTACCATATTCAGAGTTTTGTTAACCGCCATGAAATATTGCGATAAATATCATACGGTGAGATGCCTTTTGTGAAAATATCATTATTTTTATAATTTAAGTACTAAACTGAGTTTTAATTTGACTCAAATCAATATAACTTGTTCTTAATTGAAGTTATTTTAACTTGACAATGTTTTAGTTTACTTTACTTCAAAATTTATTATTGTTACAGTCCTAGTAGCCCTGTAGTCCTTTAGTCCAGTGGTCCCCAACCCCTGTTGTGGGTCGTTTGGTACAGAAAGAATAAATAACTTACATTATTTCCATTTTATTTAATATTCTAGTCCAAACACTGTTTTATTTGGAAAAAATTACGGAATTCTCTCCGTTACATCTTTCTATGACTCACTCTTGTCTCACTTTTGACTCATTCTTGACTCATTCTTGATTCATGTCAAGATTCTTTCTGGGTCACATGATACATTAACACTAATATTAAATCCACAAGTGAGCAAAATGGGTAAAAAACAGATGTTTTTTGGAAATGTTTATTATTATGAATTTATTATTTACAAAATACCACATGTATGTATGTATGCATGTATGTGTGTATGTTGGTAGTATAATTTATTTTGTTGTATTTATCTGCCACACCTAAAGGCATTTCTGCTACTTTTGTCAGTATAAATAATTTTCCCATGAACTCCCCGTGCAGATGTAACTCGTAAACGCATTTAGAGGCTGACACATAGAGGTGCTTCATAATTTTGATTGATTTAATTTTTTGCCACACCCCCTTTCATTAGAATCTCTTTAGTCAATAATAGCCTTACTTCTAACAGTGACATTTATTATTAGGACTACTTGTATTATAATTGCACGCTTGACTTCAATTATATCAAAATTGAATCCTGGAAATCACATTTAAACTTGTGATATAATTATGTATGTATTTTATTTCTCTGTTCTAGCTCCATGTGCCCCGACAAATGTTCTGGCGCAGACAGTTTGCCCACAAACCTATGCAGACATCACATGGCAGCCGAGTCTTGGCGCAGTTTCATATGAAGTCACAGCTGTTTCGAACGGAGCGCCCGATATACAGTGTAACTCTACTGGGACCACCTGCCAACTGGAGGACCTGGTGTGTGGACAAACCTACTCAGTCACTGCCGCTGCCTTGAACGACCAGTGTCACAGCGAAGCCAGTGCAGATACAGAACTAAAAACAGGTAAGGACCATATCACACATAGATTCAAGGAATCTCCATGGAGTCTTGCAAATTACAGATTAGGTTTGTGGAGAAGTGACCCCACTCAGAGTAAGAATGGATGCTTTTCAGAAATGTAGACAGACAGGTTGCAGAGAAAAGTTACACCGTACACTTTTAATGACTCCATAATTTTCAAACAGTATTAACCAATTTGAGTTAAAACAAGAGTTTAATTTAATTATACACCTTGGGGACTTTATTGGACAACCACTACCTCTAATATTAATTTGAATTAAAGTGACAAAAAGTAAAAATTTTGGCTATTCTATCCATCTCCTATCTCTGTGTTTTTTTTGTTTTGTTTTTTTTTTACGATAATGTACTTTTTAAATTAAATAAGTTTCAAAATAGTCATCATTTTAAAGGGCCCATATTATGTTCTTTTCTTATCTTTTTTCTAATGTTTCCTCATCACAAACATACACACCTGAAGTTGTGTTTTGTTTCATTCACACATGTTTAACACACAAACCCTGCATATTTAGGCTTAGGATTTCTTCTCTCAGACAGAAAATACTTTATTTCACCTTGTGATGTCATGCTGTAATACAGGAAGTGCTCCTCTGTGTTTTTAAACTCCACACACCTTCACTAGAATCATTTGGATGACTTCAACTGCAGAATCACCAATCTCTATTAAACTAAAGGTAAAATTTAACTTGAAAACTACCACTTCATGACATCACAGGATGGAACAGAGCATTTTAATCTTTGAAGATGTAGACAGACTAATAAACCAGGGTTACTCAAACGTGTGTGAATAAAACAAAACACAACTCCAGGTGTGTTTTTGATGGGGTAACAGCTTTCTAACATGTGTTAAAGTAAACATGAGTCAATTTTGCATAGTACAAATCCTTCAAGTTTGTGACCTGTGTTTCTCTTCTGCAGAGCCTTGCCCTCCTACAGGTCTGGTGGCGTCTGTGGACTGTGCCTCTAACTCTGCGGTTCTAACCTGGGACAGTGCCCCAAACGCTGTGTCCTACAGGGCTCAGGCTGTCAGCTCCTCTGGGCACCACACTGTGAACTGTGACGCTGGAGCCGCTCTGAGCTGTAACCTGGAGAACCTGGAGTGTGGACAGTCCTACGATTTCACTGTCATTGCCTCGGACGGAAACTGTGAAAGTGCAGTGAGTGAAGCCGTCACTTACGATACTGGTGAGATTTTGGTTTTGATATTGGTCGCTGAGGTGGGTCGAGACACGACGAGATTTGGTCCATGAGCACAAAAAAAAAGAGATTTGTAGATATTTTTATTAAATATGTAGTGCAAACCATTTCACAATTTTGCCTTCACTATTTTTATCTAGTTTATGTATACTTTAGCGATCATTGTAGTGCTGCTGTTTGGAACTACAGCTTCTCAGATTATATAACTCACTAATTTTGTCTCTTTGTGGCATGAGATCTGGTCCCATTCCTATCGGTTGCTATATTTATTTGTACGTAAGGAAGATACCGCATCAGAACCTGCAAAATTTCACAAAATATTATAATTATCCAATTTATAAGAACATAGAAACTGCATTTAAACTGCCTAATCTAAACCAAGTAATCATATTTCTTTCAGTTTTTTCACATGTGTGCTTGCGTAATAAGGAAAGTATAGCAGATCTATACATTTTTGCGCTACGAGTGAACAATATGTCTCAGAATGCACTCGTAGCCCTACCCACTTTGTTACTGGCATTTGTTTCCACTTTGTTCTCATCCAACAATGTCTCTGATTGCTTAAAGTGGAACTAAACACTAAATCCACTTTTTTTTTGCTGTTAAGCTATACTGTATATGGTGTTTGAATAATATTATTGGCAGTTCCTAGTATTTTTTCTGGCAATTTTAATGCAAACTAGCTACATTTGCAGCTTTCTGGTCCAAAACACCCAAATCTAAATGTGTGCTGCCTTCAGTGGCCTCTGCAATTTACTTACTACTTAAGGCAAAGCCAGTTTTTTTTCTGTAGCTCATACATAGTAGTAATTCAAAATGCTGTACAGAATATGAAAGACATTAAAGTCACAACAGAACCAAATTAAAACATAAATAATCATCATAAAATTAACATTAAAAGAGAAGAGAGAAGAGGGAGGAATAAAAACCTTTCAGTCGTGACAAGTACTATGTGACATCGTGAAAAGTACTATGTGACATCACGTAAGACTGCCCTGTTTACAGCCAGGTGTTTCTGATCACAAATACCGAGTTTGAAGTGTTGATCCCTGTTTGACCAATCACACTGTGCCTTATACCTCCAGACCCTGCCCTCCACTCCCTCTATCTTTAGTCCTCCAGGCACTGTCCAGTTTAGCAGCTCCACTTGAACTGCGGTTGTGGGTGGAGTTTAGGTGTTTAGTCCCACTTTAAAATGTTCTCCCCAAGTGCAGTGTTTGAGGGTTATTTGTGTAAAACATTAAAGTTAATATTTTACTTTTCTTCTCAGCCCCTTGCGCTGTTACCTCAGTGACCAATACTGTGGACTGTGTCACCGACTCCCTGACCACCTCCTGGACATCTGTGGACCCCTCCCTGAACTACACAGTGAAAGCAGAGAGCTCTGATGGTTCTGTGCTGCTGTGTGAGACAAACCAAAACTCCTGTGTCCTGTCTGCTCTTCCATGTGGAGAGAGTTACACTGTGACTGTCATCCCCAGCAGCAGCACCTGCACAGGCCACAGCAGCGACCCCGAGGTGGTAAATACAGGTGTGGGCAGCGTCTTTTCTATTAAAACTAGTGTTGTCCTGATACTAAAATTCAAACTCAGTTTCGTCATTGCCTGTGTCAGATCTCACAAAGCTAAGGTGCCACAGTGGGGCAACAGTGGCCCTAGTAGAAACTGTTGTTCAGTCCTTAGGCAAGACACTTCCCCACAGTGCCTAATATGAAGGTTGTACAGCTGTGGCTACAAAAGTATCTTACCCCCACCATGTTTGGAGTGATTGAAAAGTTTGATAAATCTTTAAATTCTACCAATTGTTGACTAATGACCATTTCATTCTTTCATTCTCAATGTCTTTTTTGTGAATTCTCCTGGATGTGTTTAATATGTGAACTTTGAACTATTATAATAACATGAATCTCAAATCTTATCTCAGTAACAATGCTTGTCAGATAAAGTTGGATATTTCTCCCAAACCGTTAATCCCAGTTAAGTGTTAATGTTACTCTGTTTATGTTTTCCAGCTCCATGTGTGGCCACTAACATCGTTGCAGAAATCCAGTGTTCAGATAACACCCTGCACTCGTCCTGGGACATGGCTCCTGGGGCCACATCTTACACAGCTACACTGAGCACAGATGATGGTTTCTCGTTGAACTGTTCCTCCTTCAACGGGTTCTGCTCCTTCAACTATTTAGAGTGCGCCAAGACTTACACTCTCAATGTGACCGGGTCAAATGACAGATGTGACAGTGTGACCTCCCGTACTGTTCAGACAGGTATGTTCAGTGTTAGAAACTGAATACTTTGCAGGGAAATCATGCCGGGTGTGTTCTGCATGTGTTTGTATTGGTGGAATGTTCAGCAGTTGCCTTGGAAACATAATGCACACATTAGCAAACACTGACAAATACGTTTCAAGATTATCTGAAGAAAAAAACAAAAAAACAAAATGGATTTAATCATCACATTTTAAGGAGTCTGTGATTAATACAAGCATTCACTCATGACAGCTTGGTTGTGACTGCTATTTAAGAGGGACTAGTTTAACAGCACAAATCAGCTCACCTGTTGTAGTTTCAACTAAGTCAGTTCTCTATACTTAGATTACAGTTGTCAGTTATCATCACATTGTTGTCTGGACTATTCACAGATTCCAAAACACACCATGTGTACAAAGAAGAGTTTTTATGATTCAGATGAGTCGAGTGCGATACGCTAATAGTTAATGACTGATCACAGTAACCGTAAATACTAAGTGACCGCATACCCACCTCTGTATCATATGTATAAAATACAACTAACCTTTTCTGTCATTATTATTATTTTACTGTTTTCTCAGCTCCCTGTGACCCAACCGACGTGACCACTTCCTTGGACTGTGCCTCTGGTGTTGCCACTGTGAGCTGGACTGCCAGTGCGGGGGCACAACACTACACTGTCCTGGCCCAAGTGAGGGACCAACAGGACAAATGCTTCACCACCAGCACGTCCTGTGAACTACAACACCTGCACTGTGGAGAGGAGTACGCTGTCATCGTACTGGCTGGAGACAATACCTGCAACAGCTCAGTGCTCACCACAGTTACAATAATAACAGGTTTGTATAATATTCCAGTGTCTCTCAAACTGTGGTACTAATGGTATGTGGGGCCTTCTTCAGTTTGAGCATTTGTGTTATTTAGAGACACATTTATTCATGTTTTTGTTCTTCTTGGGGATAATTATCATTTAGAAGTTTTTTGTAGCCCTAATCTAGACCTAATCTAGATCTGGTGTTACATTAGTTTATTTTTAGCTGAAATCCACAGATTGTATAAAGAAGAGGACTCGGGGAATACGACGCCAGTTACTGTATAGAGTAAATCTGGAGCGAATCTGGAGCGAGTTTCATATTAGGAATAGAAATGCATTTATGGACAAAGTAATTAAATAAAAACAACAGGATATGCAGGGTGGTTAATACGAACATTTTAAGACCAAAATGACAAGGCTCACAGCAGCAGTTACAGAGAGAGGAGCACGTTTTCAATGTAAAGTCAAATGGAGCCAGAGTCGATGGTCCCCTCTTATTTACATACAGCCCATGCTGAAATCTGGCTTGGTGCTGCATTGACTAATCTTTCTGAAACTGCTTAGTAATTCTCTGATACCTTGTTATCCTCCAGCTCCATGCGCCCCAGTGATGAAGGACTTTTCATTGGACTGCTCCTCAAATGTTGCTGTGGTGCCCTGGGTGAAGGACGACGATGCCCAGTCGGTCACAGTCACTGCAGTGTCCAATCTGGGCCATTCCACCTCCTGCAGCTCCAGTGACGAGAGCAGCTGTGAACTCACTGACCTCCAGTGCGGCCAAACCTACACAGTCACTACAGTGGCTCAGGGAGTGCAGTGCTCCAGTGAAGCCAGTGCCCCCTTCGAGATTATCACAGGTACACATCTGGCATCACAACATCCAAGAATACTCGTAGTTCAGCACAGGTTAGAATTACATGCCCAAATTTGCTGTTTTAATTGTCACATTGGTCAGACCTGATTAATGATGATTATTATTATATTAATTACTGTGCCTATCTGAAAATGTGGCACAAAATTCAATGCTGTCTCTTTCCAAATAAATAAAAAAAATTGAAATTATTTATTCACAATCATCTTCAGAAAGTGATACCATTTTTCATACATTAAAAAAAAAAATCAAATACACTTGGAGATTGTAGCTTCAGGTCATAAGATTAAGAAAGTTTAGTGCCTCACAGCAAGAAGGTTGCGGGTTCGATCCCCGGGTCGCCCGGGCCTTTCTGTGTGGAGTTTGCATGTTTCCTCCCCGTGTCTGG
>KN490980.1:20813-48038 GCA_000787155.1 Scartelaos histophorus | reverse complement strand
GTGCTGCCCCCGCGACCCAGCCGGATTAAGCGGGAGAAGATGGATGGATGGATGGATGGTCATAAGATTAATATGGCAAGTTTAGGGAGCCAGTTCATAATGTTATGGTTCACCATTTGTGGTTTTTTCTTTGGGATATTTCTCTCAGAAACTGTAAGTTATATTGATACTTGGCAGGGAAATCACGCTGGGGTTGTTCTACATGTATTTCTGTTTTGGAATGTTCATGAGTTATCATGATGACAGTGCACACATTAGCAAACATTGACAAAAAAGTTTGAAACATTTTTGAAAAGTCCAACACCCGCTCAAAAACCCCCAAAAATGAAGACTATGAAATACTAGTCACAAAGTTAAATAAAAATCTGTCTACTCTCCTCTAGCCCCCTGCACCCCAGAAAACTTGGAGGTCACCAACAGCTGTGAGACGGGCATTGCCATCGTGAGCTGGGATGAGACTCTGGGCAGAAAATCTTTTTACGTCACTGCGACATCATCAACAGATGTGAAAACCTGCAGCACGGGCACCACCTCCTGCTCCATCGACTCCATGGTCTGTGGACAGCTCTATAACATCAGTGTGTTTGCCATCGCTGACAACTGCAACAGTAGTGTGCCCGCCTCCACAGAGATAGAGACAGGTATGATGGCTTAAACTCTGCTATGTTTTATCAGATTAGGTGATAGGTGATCAGGATTAGGTGCTGTTCTGCATACCTCTGCTTTGTGTCCCTTTTCTCAAGGTTGCACATCACCTGCATAATTGCATAGACATAGAAAGATTTTATATGGAGATAGTTTTGTGATTGGTTTGTGGACACGGATGCTTATAGACAATAAAGAAAAATACAGTAAAATACAGTACCTATATTAATCACTCTTATCACTGCCACTAGTTAGTGAATAATATCTACATTTCAATAGTTTTGACAAGCCTACTTCCCACTGCATTAACTTCATTATTTTTTTTTCCATTGTCTTCCCCTTTAGCTCCATGTGCTCCAGGGGATATATCTGCCTCATTGTTGTGTGAGAACAACACTGCTTCTGTGAGTTGGACCACCAGCACAGGAGCCGTGTCTTATACTGTCACAGCTTTAAGTCGAGATGGAGGAAAGAGACAGTGCTCCACCACCGGCGCCACCACCTGTGAAATACCCCACATGGAGTGCGGCAAGACCTATCGGATCAGCGTCACCCCATTCTCTGATGAATGCCAGGGCTACCAAAGTCAGGAGATAGAATATCTGGCAGGTAAAGTGAATTTGAGCAAGATCATGAGAAAAAACATCACAAAATTCTCAAATCCCTATAGTCAGAGTGCAGATTTGTTGACCTGCTTTATGAATCTAAGTTGGTTAGCCCCTCCTCCTCCCTCACTCTCCTCATTAGTCCCCTTGACCCCGCCTCTTTTCTTCCATCTTTCTCCTCTTTAGTCCTCCAGACCCCGCCCCTCCTTCCCCTTTAGTCCCCTTGACTTGCCCCTCCTCCTCCATTACTCTCCTCTTTAGTCCTCCAGACCTCACCCCTTTTCATCCCTCACTCTCCTCATTTAGTCCCCTTGACCCCACCCCTTTTCCTTCTTCTTTCTCCTCTTTAGTCTTCCAGACCCCGCCCACCTCCAGCCCTCACTCTCCCCTTTAGTCCTCCAGACCCCGCCCAGTTTCGCAGCTCTGTATGAAATGGTTGTTGGTGAAGTTTGGGCTTTTATTCCCACTTTAACCTGATGTTTTCCTGCTGTAGGTCCCTGTCCTCCCAGTGACTTCACTGTGTCCCGGGAGTGCACTGGCAATGTTGCAGTGGTGAACTGGACGCCGGTGCCCAATGCAGAATACTACGAGGCCTCAGCTCTGGAGCTCGTGACTCCACACACACACAACTGCAGCTCCAGTAACACCACCTGCTCCATCAGAGACCTGCACTGTGGGGAGACTGTGGCTGTCACTGTGCTCACCAAAGAGAGGGGCTGCTGGAGCACACCCAGCCAGCCCTTTATGTTTGACGCAGGTTTGTAATGCTATTTTTAAGGCATGGGACGATTCACTTCAATTTGATTTGATTTTGGACACCCGATTTTCAGTTCTCTTTATTCTCTCTTCTTTTTTTTTTTTACCTTAAAACACAAAATTTACCATTAACATTGAATTAAAAAATCCAATCATTGTTAATAATGCTCAGAACTTTTGTTAGGATGAACAATAAATCTTACCATTTAGTGATATCCCAAATAAAGGTCTTTCATGACATGCCTATTATGCACTGCAAGTGATGTTTTAATTGGGAAATTATATAATCAGTCCAGTTAATCCAGTGTACTAAATGTTATTAAATTGTGATGTTCTGAATGAATAATTGCGAATACAGTTGTATTCTATAGGCCATTTTATTTAATACAGATGGGGATCAGCTAAAAAAAACATTGTTAAAGTGCTAAATTATGTTGTAATACAGAGAGTTCTTGGGTTTAATCCATGAATGAAAATACCCAGCTCAACATTTGTGAATTTACCTTCCTGTGGGCTCACCACCTGCAGAGGGGTTCATAGGGTCTGGGTCTGGTGCACAGAGTAATGGGCAGCGTGCTGCCCCCGCGACCCAGCCGGATTAAGCGGGAGAAAATGGATGGATGGATGGATATTACATGGCAAAGTACAATGTAATTTATAGGATTTATAGGATTGCTTTGTAGAATCTGAACACCACTAATACTTTGGGCTAGATTCATTTATTTGATTATTTATTTTAAAAGGGTCATTGCACATTAATCAACATTAAACAAAATGAAAATGTGATTGAGTTGGGCAATAGTCCCTTGGCCAGATGAGAGAAAGGCGGCCTAAAAATGCCATCGCACATCAAATATTATAAAATATATAATGAGGTTGCAAAGACAATTTCATTATATAGAAGCAATGTGCAAAAATCACTGGTTTTTGGATTTTTTAGTATTTAACAAATACAAGGGAGATTCTCGTTTTCCACTTGTTGCGTGTTCATCACCTTATTTTTAAGGCGAATTTTGAAAAATGTTTGAATATCACATATCAGCAATTCATTTTCTGTGATTAAGTTCTAAGCATAGCAACATAATTTTGCAATAAAATGTAAACAATGTTAGAAAAATAGTAATTTATAAAATAATGTCAGTTTAAAGCCACATTATTTAGCTTCATAGCATAGACAGTTTAAAGGAGACCAGTCAAATGAAGCTAGCAGTTATAGAAGTGTTATTTGCTGAGTTCCACATGCATTTACAGACAAAATAGTGAAATAAAAACACCATCATCATATCTCTGATTGATAAACCTTGAACCTTGAATTTGTCTTTTCAGTCATTTGTCCACCGTCCGGTCTGACTGCGGTGACCACCTGCAGCAACAACGACATCACAGTTAGTTGGGACCCCAGCCCGAAGAGCGGGGTCACCTATTACCTCGACTCCTCTAAATTTGGGGGGTCTTCACAACAGTACAGCACCAGCACCATGTCCCATGTGATCTCGGGGCTGCAGTGTGGAGAGCTCTACACTTTCCAGGCCTCTGCTCAGTACCAGGAATGCACCAGTGCTTTGACCAACGTGATCGAAGCACAAACAGGTTCATGTCCATTTATTTTCCTTATGTTTTTTTGTTGGTTCGTGCAAGTACAGTACAGTACAAACCCCCTCCTCACTCTCCCTTTTAGTCATGTGTAAATGTTTATTAACCATTAACTAATCATTTTTTTATTCACTAAAAGTTGTAACTATGCGTACATGAGTAGTTAATGAGTATTGTTTGTAGATTAATTCATCAGTTTTATAAATGTATAATGATATTTTTTGCCCACGTTTGTAGATTATTATTCAACACTTGAAGATTCAATAGCAAAAATTCTTTTTGTTGCCATGTTCTATTATCAATGACAGTGATGTATAGTGGATTTAAGCCGGGAGGGATGGAATATTCTTTGGATTGCAGTAAAATAGATTTAGATTTTGAAAACAAAAATGTTCACATTTTGCAAGTAAGACAGTGGGTTGCTCCCTCTCCTCCAATGCACCTGTTTTAAGGAATTGATGTGCGAAGTTCTCATCCTTGAAAATGTTTCTATACAAAGCGTAATCTGTAAACCTAAGATCACCTTTTTCTGTTTTTACATATAATAGGTAGGATCTTTAATAAATGCCTGTCTCCTCTCCTTATATCCAGCTCCCTGCCCTCCCACTAATCTGTCCGTCTCCACCGACTGTGGGACCGGCTCTGCCACGCTCACCTGGGCTCAGAGCATCCGGGCGACTCGCTACATCGCCACTTTCACCGGTCACCACGGCAACGTCTCCACCTGCACCAGTGAGTCCACCTCCTGCACCGTGAAGCTGGACTGTGGGCAGAACTACACCGTCGCTCTCGTCGCCTCCAGCGCTTCGTGTAACAGTAGCTCTGCGGCCACACTGGAGTTCACCGCAGGTATGTGCAAATGGCAAGAGGTTATTTTAAGGACTTATATTGTAACTGTAGTTATAATGTATGACACATGTGGATCATGTTATAATATAAACAAGTTCAGTGTTAGAAAACTCAGGTATCCAACTGGAGCTGACGTCACACCACTGATGAATAGCTGCACAACACAGTAGATTTTTTTTTCCACTTTGTGCCAAAATTACTAAGTAAGTAAGTACAGAGCAAAGTTAGTGTGCCGGTGGTGGTGAAAACAAGAGTTGATCAATATTGCATCTTGAAAATAAGCTTTGTAAAACTCATTTAGCCTCGCAAACTTGTATTTGGATTTTTTAAGGATCTTTAATCATATTTTTAAGATGCCATTTTGCTGACCAAGTCCCGTTTTCATCACCACAGCATACACCCACTGTTAGTACTTACTTCGTTCTCCAATTTCATTTTCTTAATCTGTTATTTGCAGCATTGTTATTTGGCTACAAATGAAAAAACAAATCTGTGCTCACTAACATGGTATGCAGCTATCCACTGGAGGGGCCGACAGCTACACAGCGCTTTGTTTTGGTGATGTTTGCGGCATCATAGTTTTCCTACCCAGAATTATGGAGACTTTTATTAAGCTGTTAATATTGCATTTTGTAAAAGTGCAAATTTTAACATAATGCGTGTCATAGATTATAGTTATATATCAGACACAAGCCCGATATGTCTTCTCTAATAACACACACCAGGTATTCATCATCAGTCCAATCCACTTTATTTCTATAGTATTTTGAAATATTCTTAAACAAAAAAAGCTACAATTTAATACAATAAAAAGCATAATAAAAACAACCGGATAAAAACAAATACTGAAATAGTATCAGCATCATTAGTATTTTACCTCTTGTATATAGCTATATAGCTTTTTAATTACTTTATTTCTATTTACTTCTACATATGCATTTATATAGTTATGCCTAATTTAACACCAGACTCTTGCTATTTTTGCTAGAATTTATCATAGATTTATATATATTTTTCTCTCTGTCTGTTACTGTAATATATTGTGATATGTGAGCTACTGTGTCCAAGTAATTTCCCATGTGGATCAATACAGCTAATCTAAGTCTAATTTCTAACTCACTTTTGTGTATCTTCATTGTTTTTCAGCTCCTTGTCTTCCTGATAATGTGACCGCCACGTTGGACTGCGAATCCAACGCCTTCGAAGTGTCATGGAACGGAAAACCCCGCGACGGTCCGTTCACGGCTGAGGCCATCGGCAGTGACGGCTCCCGCGTGTCCTGTAACACCAACAAGAACAACTGCACCATCCACAGCCTGAAGTGTGGCCTCCTGTACAGCATCGTCGTCACAACCAAAAAGGTGGACTGTGGAGTTATCAATGAATCGGACTACAAAGTGCGTTCAGGTAAGAGTATTAAAATATTGTTGTCTGATCTATGTTATAATGTTGTTTTCTCATCCAAAACATACCTGGAGTTGTATTTTGTTTAATTCACACATGTTTAACACACAAACGCTGCATATTAAGGGTTAGTTCTTCGCTCAAACTGAAAACAGACCATTTTAAGCTTTGGATATGTAGATAGACTAACAATAAAAGGATACTCATACATGTGAACGAAACAAACCACAACTCCAGGTCCATGTTTTTGGGGAGGTAACAGTGTTATAACATGACTTGAAGCTCACAAGAGTAAATTTTGTGTAATATAAGACTTTTAGTTTATCCATCTAAGGTTTAAAATTATGATGGAGACAAAGGTTTGTATGTCAGCTTTACTCAACATGTTAAGCAGGGGTGGAAGAAAAAATCTATTCAGTTATACTTCATTGCCCAACCACTGAACCGATACAAATTGGAACCAAATCTGTTTTTTATATATTTGTCACAAAAATTCATCAGTTACATTCACTGTTCTTATAATTAAAAAAAACTTTATACATTATATTTCGAATGTGAAGGTGTAGTTAACTATATTATTATCAATTATTCATAAATTGCAGTAGTAGGATATATTATGATATATCAAATCGCGACATGTGTATCATGATATGTAAAGTATTGTCAGACTAAAGGCAATGTGCACTCCTTATGTTAAAAATGGTTAGATACGGATTAGTCTCTTAAATGAGCTGTTAAAAGAGTAATAATTTCCACATCACAGTCAAAGAGTTGAATAAGCCATGTTTTTTACGTCAGATCCATCTTGACAGAAACTTTTACGGTTATTATCAATCCATAATACTTGTGTACCAATCAAATATGAATACACAGCCTTTGATTCTCATGTCTTATTCTTACGTAGTGAACCCCGAATATTTATCAGCATGGAACTGTAAAATTAGCGTGTCTAACTTTTGTCTTCTCCCCATCGTAGCTCCCTGTAAACCTTCAGACGTGTCGGTGAACCTGGACTGCGACACCAATGAAGCAGTGGTGTTTTGGGAGGGTACAGGCCCAGACCAGAAACAGGAAGTGATCGCACGAGACATCAGAGGAAACACGATCAGCTGCACCTCCTCCACGTCTGAGTGCGCGTTCACTGGGCTCACCTGTGGACTGAGCTACAACATCAGTGTGATCGGAAAGTCAAATAAATGCACCAGTACTCCGACCTATGGCCCCATGCTACACACAGGTCAGTCGAACCCTGAACTCCAAACCATTAACCGTGACCTCTAACCCTTAACCCTAACTCCTAAGACCTAATTCTTAAACCTCAACCCTAACTCTTAACCCTAACTCTCTCCTCAGATCTAAGCTTTAAGCCTTAACCTTGACCCATATTCCTAAATGCTAACAATTTAACCCTAACCCCTAACCTCTAACCCTAGCTCCTAAGACCTAACCCTTATCCCCTAACCCTTAACCCCAGGCCATAATCCTAAACGCTAATGCCTTAACCCTAACTCCTAACCTCTAACCCTAAACCCTTACTCCTTAACTTTAACCCCTAACCCATTAACCCTAACCCTAATATGTGGATGTGTGGATGGAACGATAATTTTTGGGGGTTAGTATTAACATTAGTATTTTTTTTTTTGTTTTTTCCATGTTCTATTGTTATATTTGAACTTTAAAAACTTGAGTAAATCACTATGATCCATTACAGAAACTAACCACTGCATTTGTTTTTTTACGTTTAGAATATTTTGGGGGGGATAATTCCACTTTAGGGTAATTTATCAGCGGCATAAATTAGATTCAGTATTATCATTTATTACCTATATTTTCTTAAGCAATATATCATACTGCAATCTTTGTTATGTGACAGGCCTAGTTAATCTGTGTTATTAAGTATGTTACATTAAAACCTTTGCAATATTGCTGCTGAATAGGAATAAAATGTCAAATAATAATAATAATAACATAATCAGGCATGAAAATCTCTCACCTTTCAGCTTTACCACTGTAAGACCAGTACGATAATGCAACTCCAGTTAAGGGGTAAATATCCCCACTTTATTCACTTCGAAGCGGTTTTCTGGAAGTTGGATAAATGAAGGGGTTCTCAAACTGTGGGTGAGGGTCCAAAAAGAGGGCGCAGTGTAGTATAGTTTGCTTGGCTCATTTAAAGTCTAAATTAACTTTAATCAGATAGAATGGAGACAGATTTATAAAAAAAAACCCCAAAAAAACCATATATACACACCAAAATAACTGTAAATATAAATAAATGTCGAAGATGACAAAGATGGTCTCGACGCTCAGAGATCTTGGTCTTTGGGACCCTGTGGTCTCGGACAGGCATTGGTCTCGATTAGTGTTGTCTGGACTACAACACTAGTGCACATACTGGTGAATCGCCATTTATTTAGAGTCACCCTGAGGACCTTTGTCACCTTTTTCACCCCGACCCGTTTTCATGCCTGTGTAATGTAATAATTTCTCACAAAAAAGTGCTTAATTTGTTGTTGTTTTGTTGTTATTTCTCTCTTGTAGCTCCGTGCTTGCCTACTCAGGTCCGTACCACATTCGACTGTCAGTCCAGTATCACCATTGTCACCTGGGATGCAGCCAATGGAGCCACCTCTTACACAGTGCAAGCCCAAGGAAGCCTGGGCCACAATGCTCAGTGTGTAAATACTGAATCTAACTGTGACTTTCCCAGTTTGGAATGTGGGCAGGACTACAACATCACGGTCCAAGCCCAAAACAGTGTATGTGTCAGTGCTGTCAGCGAGACTGCAGTCACCACCTCAGGTAACAGAACAAAACTTTGCATTAGCAGTTGTCAAACTTTGCAACAGATACAGTAAAACCACCAGATATCAATCCAAACTATGCTATGCTAGTGTTGTCACGATACTAACATTTCAAACTCGATTTTGATACTAAGGAACAGACTCGATGCTTAATACTAATTCCGATACCATGATGATGATAGTGATCCTAGTATTTTCTTTTATATTCCCATGTGGTCTTGTGTCTGTGTATTTCCTCTGTGGTCCAGATAGATTCCATAGTGTCCATGGACACATACTAGTCTATGTGCTTTTATACTTGTTCTGTACCAGCTCAAGATCACTCTAAAGCTATTCAAAAAAGGTTAATTTCTCTCCTGTGAATTTGCCATATTTACTATTCATTCCTTCTAACATGAGTATTTAATTTCGATACTTGTTTTAATATTAATTAGTATTCATTGATGCAAATTTTGAGACATCCAGGAATAAGATATCAATAATGAAAAACTCTCTTTTTAGACAATAGAATGCAGTTTTCAACAAAAGAAGAGAATAATATTTACCATGCAGTTCTATACAAGTTCAGACATAGATCATTAGACCATTTGAATCTATTTAGTCATATTTTACACAGTTTTTATTTTTTCGGTATTGCTAATTGCTAATGCTTTTATTCTGTATTGTTAATTTCAGTGTTGATTTAGTATTGGTTAAAGAGTCTGTCTTACCCTATTTTCTGATAGACAGTATGTTATAATGTTATTTCCACATCAAAAAACATACTTGGAGTTTCATTCATTCACGATTAACACACAAATCCTGCATATATAGAGTTCTTTTTTTCTCTAAAACACCTTGTTCTACCTTGTAATAACACAGGAAGTGCTCCACTGTGTTTTAAACACCATACACCTTCACTAGAAGCATTTGGTGATTACAGCTCTGGAATTGCCAATCTAGTGAATTAATGTATTGATTACTTTACTGATAACTTGATTCAGTATAGATTCATGATATCACAAGATTTATGACCTTTAGAAATGTACACAGACTAATATACTAGGATTACTCAAACATGTGTGAATGAAGCAAGACACACTGCTGGTTTTTGATGAGGTAACATTGTAACATTGCTGAAAATTTATAAAAATCCATTTTGTGTAATATGAGATCTTTAATATATCAGTCTATTGATACTTGTGGCAACCTTATCGTCCTAATTCAGATTGTTTGTGCTTTGTTAGGTCCTTGTCCTCACACTAATGTTGACACAAATCTCGACTGCGGTGCCAATGTAGCTGTAGTGTCCTGGACTCCTGGTAGCGGGATCCTCTATTATAATGCTACAGCTTCAGGCCTGGACCAGACCAGCAGCCAAGAGACCTGCTCCACGGTCTCCTCCTCCTGTAACATCAGCACTCTGCTCTGTGGAGAGAAATACAGCATCAGCGTGACAGGACAGGGATTCACCTGTCCCAGCCCCGCCCAAGGCTGGCAAATTGTTAACTCAGGTCAGAATTGACTCAGGTCAGAAATACAGTGAACTGATGGATTGTTTGCAGCTGGTGTCTCTACCGATGTCATTAACACTGAAAAATCCATTCAAACTTCAAGGACAATTTTCACACAAGGAACTAATTTTTCTGGCAGGTTAAACCTTCATTTAAGAAGATTACATTTATTTTTGATTAGTTGAATTAGCTATGATGTGTTTTTTTAGCATTAGTAGAATTACATCTACTTATCCTCCCCATGTCCAACCAGGAAGTAAAATTATGAACTATAAAATAGGAAAGATCTTATCTATCTAACTATATCTAACTATGTTTTAGAGAATTTTAAACCATCCAATTTTAAATATAAAATTTTAGTCAGTTTGGTTCATTCAGTCAGGCCTGTCAACAGAAATTTTGGGGCCCCAGGTAAGAAGACACACATGGAGCTCCCTCTAATATTAATTAACAGGTGCCAACTTTTCCCAGCCCACGTCTACCCCCTGCATTCAGTTATTCAAATGCTACTCTGTTTTACTCTGTGTACCCAGCTCCCTGCCCCCCCACCCTCCTGAGTGTGGACTCCTCTTGCGATTCGGATGACATCACCGTGAACTGGGCGACTTCTAAGGGTGCGGTGAAATATAAGGCGGTGGCTGAAAACAAAGATGGGGAGAAATGGACCTGTGAATCCGCCGATACTAAATGTGAAATCACAAACTTGCCGTGTGGTCAGACATTCTCCGTGTATGTATCTGGGCTCGATGGAGACTGCATGGGAGCAAGAAGCAACATGGAGGTCATTGAAACAGGTGGGAATGTAGTTATAGTTATAGTTAAATATTATTTGCCATTTATTTGAAATGGGCTGAATTCCCCTTAATATTATGCACATTTGACTGGTGATTAGCCATTTTATAATCAAAAACATACCTGGAGTTGTTTTGTTTTATTCACAAATCTGTGTTTATTGTTTGTGTAGAAAAACTCAGCTTAAATATGGAGGGTTTGTGTGTTAAACATGTGTAAATGAGACAAAACACAACTCGTATGTTTGTGATGAGAAAACAATATTATAACAGATCAGAAAACAGCATAATACAGGGCCTGTAAATTGTTATTCTCTATGAGCCTGTAATGTTTCTGTGTTTTCTTTACAGCTCCATGTGTACCCCAGCAGATCACAACAGAGGTGGAATATCCCACTGGTGCCGTCAATGTCACCTGGGTCATTGAAGGGAATATGGCACAGACAATGGAATATTATATATATGATAGCGAGGGGAGAATTATCTTCTGTTTTCCAATTAATTGCCACCCATCTGACCTTTCCTGTACGGTACCAAACCAACTATGTGGCATGAACTATGACGTGAAACTTAAAGCTGTGGGGCCAAAGTGTAACAGTTCCCGGAGTGACCCCCAAACTTTAACAGCACGTAAGTTTGCTCCTAAATTGTGTACATTGTATTATAATAGCATTGTTTACACTTTATAGTCATTTTAGTGCAAACTATGTAAATTTGCAACTTTCTCATCAAAAACTAAAACATCTTCTTAATAATAATAACAATAATAATAATAATAATAATAATAACCGCCCTCTACTCTTATTGATTATTGTTAAGATTATTTCTAAGACAAAAATAAAAAGACTACAGTCGTCCCATTTCCACTCATCATGATTCTTCTCCCATTCTTGTGTTACTTTTCTCTTATTAATTATTATTTCTCTCTTATTCAAAGTTTCACATAGATCTTCACCATATATGTCATTCGCACCCAAAAACCTTTTTCCTGCATCGAGAACTATAACAGTCCTTTCAGACTTTTTCACTTCTGTTCAACAATTTGTAACCCATGCCAAAAAAGAGAGAAACAGTCTTTTAGGTGGAGGTAGAGGTTGATTTGACATCCTCTTGTACAGGTCTGGATACGAGACATAGTTTAAAACCACCTCTTCAGGTCAAGCCAACAGATGTGCAAACTCTCTTCTCTCCATTCACAATTCGAGACCAGGACATTTTTGACTCCTTTCTTCCATCTAAACAGAAGCATTTCACAACGACATGTCCTTTGTACTCTTAAATCCTTAAAGCTTTGTCTTTCTGTTGTTCAGATTTGCTATTGATTACAACCATTCCACTCTTGGTAAACTTCACATACAGTAGTTCACACCTCCCACCTGTTCTCCATCAAATTTTCCTACCTCATGGGGGTCTTTAAATACTCCATCCTGTTTTGTGATTTCTGCCATGACTATAGTACAACAGACTCTTGTGCACCGTTTAAACCTCATCACTTGAACAAGAGTCCTATTTAATTGCAACTTCAATAAAAATTTCACTGAAGCCATTTCCTCTCCAAAACTGTCAAAATTCTCAGTTCATTTCACGTGCTCTGTGACACTGCTTTAGCTACAGAGTTTGAAATTTGGATTCCTGTTACCTCCTGTTACCTATACCCTCCTATAGACGTGTCTTTAGTTGTACTGTTGTTAAAACCTTCTCTCCTTGTCCAGCTCCATGCCCCCTGTCGAGCTTTGATGCCTCTGTGGACTGTGCCTCTGGGGTGGTGTCAGTCTCGTGGCCAGATGGGGTTCCTGGAGTTGTGTATGAGGTGACAGCAGCGATGGTGGTACCAGATGTGGAGCCACTTGAGGTGGAGGACAGCTGCAGTAGCTCTGATGGAGGCTGCGATCTGGACAGTCTTCAGTGTGGATCTGTGTACATCATCACCGTCACGCCTTCACAGGACGGAAAAGTGGGGAACAGCAGCGCCCCACTAACAGTCAGAACAGGCAAGTTATAGCCACATCACGCTGGGGGTGTTCTACGTGTATCTCTATTGGAGGAATGTTCATCAGTTTCCATGGTGACTCAACAATTAGCAAAAGTGCATTTCAACCTGGAGAGAAAGTATTTGTAGCTCTATTGAATTAATTAGCTTTGATGAATGAAAGGATGAAAAGAGTGAAAGGGATATTTTTTTTGACAGTTTAAGAACTGATTTAACTAAGTAAAGGTGATATAATTTATTTCTATTTGTGAAATCATAACTTTTGCTCTGTTTGCTTGATTACATACATCTAAGTGTGTCATAGCAGGGAGTAAAATTATAAACCAAAATTACAGAACTAGAAAAGAATACACAACATTTTTTGGTAAAATCTTAACTCTAAATTTGTTTTCGAAAAATTAGTAGTCTAACCTTTCATATACACTTTAATATATTTTCTAAACCCCAAAAAACCTGCATGTGACTAATTTCACTAGAATATAGTTAAAATCATTATATTTGATATTCAGTATTTAAGTTAAGTTTAAGAAGTTTTAGAAGTTAGTGAATATTAAAACTCTTGCACATTTCTCTTGCAGTTCCTTGTGTTCCTCAGCTGAACGAGGTTGAGATCGACTGTCTGACAAACTCTGTGTGGGTGATGGGGACTGAGGCGGACGGGGCGGAGGATTACGTCATCACAGCCACAGACAGCGCCGGGGCAGTCCAAACTTTTCAATGTAACTCCACCTCGGATGAAATGTGCTTTCTGCCCCCTCTGGCCTGTAGCATGAACTTCACCTTCACAATCCAGGCTCAGGACCAGCAGTGCTCCAGTGGTCACAGTAATGCAGTCGTGGCTGAAACAGGTACTGCAACCACAACATTTGGTCACCATATATTACCATATAACCCACATATTAATTAACATTAGATAAAAGGTATTAAGCAAAACCGACTCTGCCGTGTTATAATGTTCCTTTTTCAAAAACATGCCTGAATAGATTTTACATGTCGTCCATGCATATTTGAGTAATTTAGCGATTTCTCCCAGCCCTATTCAAGTTCTCCTTACAGTTAGCTGCATGATGCTATCTAAAGCTCAGCCTGTAAATCTATGTCAGCCATGCTTCCGCACAACAATTTTCCACAAATATGCGGAAGTATGATACAAAACAATACACTGCAACTTCATAAACCTGATGCAGTGTAGTAGCTTAATTTGCGAAATGCACATATGTTCTCTGAATGGGGAGACTCAGCCTAGAAAACTGAATCGTATAAAACATGTAAATTTGTCGTTTTTCGACAAGGTATAGCATCTTCAAAATAAAAAAAGGCAACATGGTGACCTAAGTATCTAATGTATTAGCAATTAATACACCATAGACGTTTAAATGTACCCTATTATTGCCCATGTTCATCTGACAAATTCAAACTAATCCTTATTGAATATTTGTGAGTAGGTCAAATGGTAAATGTTGTCATCACAAACACACCCAAGGATGCGTTTTGTTTCATTCACACATGTTTAACACACAAATTCTTCTCTCAAACAGAAAACACTCTGTTCCACCCTGCAACGCCATGTTCGCCACATATTACTAACACAGGAAGCGCTCCACTGTGGTTTTAAACTCCATACACTTTCAGCCCTTGAATTGCCAATCAGGTAGACGATCTTGATGACATCACAAGATGGAACAGAGCATTTTGAGCTTTGAATATGTAGACAGACTAATAAGCAGGATTACTCAAACATGTGTGAATGCAACAAAACAGAACTCCGGGTATGTTTTTGAAGCGGTAGTAACATTATAACATGGTTTAAAGCTCACAAGAGACAATTTTGCATAATACAGGGCCTTAAAATGTGTTACTCGAGGTTTAAGCATCAGACAAACATGGAAGCTTTATCAAATTTATGATTAACTTTTGCACTCTGACCCCAGGCCCTTGCTCTCCTGGTGGAATCACCAGCCGGGTCGATTGTGAAGCGAACATCCTCTACATCGCCTGGGACCCGATTCCCGGAGCTGTGTCCTATACCGCCACTGTAGAAGACTTTTACGGAAAGACAGACTGCTGCTCCTCTACTGGAGACAGTTGTGATATCAGTGGGCTGCCGTGTGGACAGCTGTACAATCTACTGCTGAGCGCCGAGGGGAGGACTTGCAACAGTTCTGAAAGCCGAGAAATGACACGAACAGGTAGAGACACGCAGACACTCTCAGTTCCCTATTTGACATAATGTTCCACTTGGTCTGGTTTGGTCTCCATGAAGATAGAAAGGTTTAATAACATACTTCGAAACAGACAGACAAAGCAATTGCATGTCCATGAGAAAAGCATTTAATGAACCCTCCACCAGAAAATGTACACAATGCACCTTTAAGATAGACTGATGCGTTATTGGTCCTGAAGGAAATTTAAGGTTTGGCAGCAGCAACACAGAAGCAAACATAGCAACATAGAAAAGATATTTAAAGTTAGTCCATCCTCCTGCATTCATTAGCGATAGGGATCCGTTGTATAAATGTATGAGACAAACAAGCACCAGAGTCTGCCCATGTCCCCAAAGACAAATAACATCATCTTTAAAAGTAACTATAGATAAATAAATGAAGATAAAAACACTAGTAAACAATACAGTACAACGTATTTCAAGTCCGATCAAGTATTAGCAGCAGTAATAAAAACAGCAGATGGTATAGTGAGTGAGCTCAGTGAGTGAATCTTGGTGGTTTTGAGCTTTTACATGAGTCTAGGCACCTCCATTTACTGAAAAAACTTGTATGTGTCTTCTGTTTGCAGGTTAAGGTACCAACAACCCAGGGTTAGTTTTAATTAAAAAATTAAGAGCAGGCTACATACTGTTTCTTTAACTGAGCTACAAATATTATCCAGCTTCATATTACTAAAAGTCTATATTGTTTTTAGACTAATCGGTAGTCTCATATATTATTGGAAAACTCTGAATAATCGAAAATGAAAGCTGCATGTGAGCATGTTCTTCTCAAAGTCTCACCTCTTTCCTATGCTGCTCCTGTTGCCACAGCGCCCTGTGTACCACAAAACCTGGACTACAGTCTGAGCTGCAGTACCAATGTGGCGTCCATGTCCTGGAACCACAGTTTGGGAGGACAGCTGTACCAGGTGACCGCAGTGAGCCAAGAGAACCACATGGACCAGTGCTCCAGCCACGAGAACCACTGCAAGCTCACCAAGCTGCAGTGTGGACAGACCTACACCGTACACGTCACAGCAGAAGACATGGACTGCTCCAGCAGACCCAGTGACAGTGTTACTATCAAAACTGGTATGAAAACACAAAACTCTTAAAGGGCCATGAGGGGCTAGGGGCCATGAGGGGCTAGGGGCCAGCCTCTATTAGTGCACCTGCTGGATTTCAGATGAAACCACTACATTCTATAGACCAACTCATAATTTGTAGTAACATCACACAGGGGGTGTTCTACGTGTACCTGCTAATTTTAAAACTTATATCAGGTTATTCATCATGTTTTCAGATTTATTATCTACTTATTAGTTCTGAATTGGTTGTAGAATGTTAATACATACATTTTAAATGTATGTATTTAACCATGAAATATCCAATATGTAAATTCACAAAAAACGGTGAACTAGATAATTTTTTATTATTATAACTAGACACATTAGGTCACTGTATTACAACAAAAATCTGTTTTGTATTCGGTAATATTACTCTGTAGAGACCCTGCAGTCACGTGACTTTTTTGTTTCGGCCGGCATATTGACAGTCCCAACACCGGGAGCTGCATTCAAGTAACATGGAATTTTAACACACGACCGCACTTCTCACATGGACACAAGCAATACATTTTGCATATTGCATTCCAGATGGTCTGTTTAGACCACTAAAACAATGGATTTACAATATCTAGACATTTACACCTACTTAATCAACTTATCCTCTCAGGACACTGGATCGGGTTTGTAGGATTACAAGAGTCTAGACGTATTTCAGTCGGTTCCATGTCAGTGGTTTGACAACCAGGACTAAACCAGAACTAAAAAAGGACTGAACCAGGACTAAACCAGTGTCATTAGTCATTAGTGTGTCATTAGTGGATTGTACGTATATACTGAGTAACTTTGTTACTGCACATCAAACCAGAGCAGAAGCACTGAGTTCGGGGAACAGCCACAACAGTAAAGACATGGAGCACTGTCGCGCAGGTCCAGTCCTTGGTCTTGGTGCTGTCGTCCGGAGGCTCCGGACAACTCATTCTGATACACCTAACACCACTCCCCGCTCCAGCTCATCTGAGCTCGGCGTGGTGTTAGGTGTATTGGAATGAGAAGCGCTTTCCCTGAATGCAGCCTCAGTCGTCAAGCACAGAGAACTGGAGCAACCCGCCCGGACCTGTAGTCCACAGCACATTCTCGTGTTCGCTGTTCGGATCCACCTAGCATCTGTCCACTTGTGTGTCAGCTACAACCGGGATCTCTCTGCTCATTACAGCTAACACTTTTCCGGCATGTGTCTTAATGTGTGTGCTAACTTTACAACAGCAGTCTATAAGCAGACAGGCTCTCTAGACCGCCGGAAGTGGATCAGGGCAAAGCTGTGACGTCACGTGCAGGGTCTCTGTAGAATGTTGTGATCTCATATGAAAACTAGGCAGTAAATCTAAAACTAAAACATTTTAACAGTTCTCTCTGCTCTGCCCCACAGCTCCATGCACCCCTCAGGACTTCTCATTGGCGTGGACCTGTGCCTCTAGTACCATGTCGATTTCCTGGACAGACAGTGACGGCGCAGACTCGTACCTGGCCACAGTGGAGGACAGCTATGGTCAGATCACCACCTGTCAGGCCACTACAGAGGGCCAGTGCAGTGTGGGGGCCCTGGGCTGTGGCCTCATCTACCACGTGTTCCTAGTGGCCTCAGACGGGAACTGCAACAGCCTGCCCACAGATGTACTTGACTCACAATCAGGTACAAAAAGACCCACCTGCCAACTTTTGTTTTCTTTCTGTCTAGGAAATCATAACTTGTAATTATGAAGCTTTTACTTTACTCTTCCCAAATGTCAGAATGTATTGAATGTGTGTGCCCCATCTTGATGTCCATGATTTCATCCACTAACCTTTGTGTCTTCTTCCAGTTCCATGTGAGCCTGAACACATAAACGCCAGATTTGAGTGCCAGCTGAATACGGCTGTGGTGACCTGGTACCCGAGCGATGGGGCCCTTCAGTACGCCGTGACAGCGACCGCAGACTCCGGCCACACCTCCACCTGCTGGACCAACTCCTCCACCAACTGTGAGCTGGAGGAGCTGGAATGTGGAGACAGCTACTCCATCGAGGTGATGGCCGTGGGACCAACATGCCACACAATGGGGCATATGATTGGAGCAATGGAGACCGGTAAGAAATAGAGGAATCTCACATTGGGGGGAGTACAGCATTTAAATCTATGGTGGAATCTTCAGCGGGTACCATGGTGATACAGTGCACACAGAACGGAGACAGTAGCTCAGTTAGTAGAGCGTTTGTCCACTGATCCGAAGGTTGGTGATTCCTGTTCTTGACATAAACATCATTGGTTGAGTGAGCAGATCCACAGATGAATCCTGTCGTTGTGTCCTTGGGCAAGACAAGGGACAATTTGGGTTTTTTGACAGGAATCAAAATAAATTTCACACAGAGAATGACGAGTAACGAATTTTCAGTTAGTGGCATAAATCATCTCATTTGTTGTGGTTCCAGCTAAGGCAGTTTTGTCAGATTAATAAAGTTAAAATAAAGCTCAAATTAAAGTCTAACAAAGCAACAGATAGAGCAGTGCCTCCAGTTAGCGTCACATCCACAAGGAATGTTGACATCAGCTGCAAAGTATCAATCAAGAAATGAATGTAGTCAGATAGCTGGACAGAGAAGGAGAATTGCACAACTCTGCTGTGTCGCTGTTATTGACTGTATAAAGAAATGAACTCGAACTCTGAGCATAAATAAAAGTGCACGGGCGGAAGCGTTTGACCTGTTTTAGCACCAAATGTTTAAGAAAATATGAAAAAATAGTTACAAAATTACAAGAGTTATTTTACATGTAAATAATGACAATAAAATAAATGTTCAATGTAGTTTATTGTGATAAATTATGTTTCAAAGTGATTTTTTACTGGCTGGTTTTGCATCTTTTTGGACTGAAATTCATGGTGAGAGAGTTAGTAACGTATAGTGAAGTTTAAATTTTAATGGGATATAAAATTAGAATTTTCACTCATTTACTTAAAAAGCTCAGAATGGCAAATCTAAAGCAGGACGAAGTGGGAGTGATTCATGGGCACACATTTCTCTCTCCTCCCTCATTTTGCCCTCCCTTTGTCTTCACCTCTCTTCACACTTGTTCTTTACTATTAAAGTCCCAGTGAATGCTTTAAAACTTCAAAAAAGCTTGTTCAAAATGTAAGATATAAACACTTAAATCAATCAGAAAATAATTAAAATTTTAGATAATTTTACCTGACAAGTTCTCTTAAAGTAAACTACCTCTAGACTAGAATGAAGCCATTTCAGAACTAGTAAGTAGATAATAAATCTGAAAACGAGCCAGGTCAGACAAAATTTGCAGTGGACAGTGTTTCTGAAAATGTGGGAAAATACCAAACAGACAGTACATAAGCTTCATTTTGTCCTGCAGGTCCATGTCAGCCAGAGATCCTGAGCACAGACTACAGCGTATCCATCGGACAGGTGTTCTGGACTCAGACTAAGGGAGCTGACTTGTACACGGTGCAGGCAGTGACCGACCAGGGCCTCACGTCTGAGTGTGAAACCAATGACACGTACTGCGCCCTCAACAACTTGAAGTGCAGTGAGACCTACACCGTCACTTTAACTGCGAAAAACGACGACACGTGCAGCTCAGGCGTCCCTGCCAACCAAACTGCTTCCATCACAACAGGTAACGCCACTTTGTTTTGTTTTTTCTTGTCACACAGTTAAAGGTTATTGCCGTATTGTGTAACTTTTCTGGTGGAGGGTCCTCTACCTGCTTTTCTCCATGTTGTCTGGAATGTTTCACAGTATGGCTTTAAACCTTTGTATCATCACGGAAAACAAACCAGAACAAGCTACAGGTCACAGTCAAGATGCCTGTTTTTCTTGGTATTTTTGAACTATAAAACCACCTGTAATTGAATAAAGCATTAAGTAAGGCAGAGCTGTATCTCCGTGGAGACAAGCAGGCCACATCACCAGGCTAAGTTACAGCTCAGATCTATGGAGAAGTGGACCCGCTCACAGTAAGAATGCATGTCTTTGCAGTGGTTTTGCGAAATAAAAACACCTATCACTGAATAATACAAAATACATTTGTTTAATGCCATACTGTGGAACATCCCAGGCATATGTCCAAGTAATTTCCCTTAGTTTATCCAAGTCTAAGCAATAACATCGCAGTCAATGCTTTTTCTCTGTATTTTTGTGCAGTAAAACCACCTGTAATTGAGTAAATGCAAGCTAGATCTGTTTAATGTCACACTGACAATATTTACATGTTTTTAATTCTGAATTAAATTATTCCGAATTAAATAGATTGTATTTAAATTATCCTCCTATGTGTTTACATGGAATTCCCAATTAAGGTTTACATGGGAAACACGTTAACTCAGCTTTATTTAATTTCGTTGCACGTCTGGTGGTGGAATAAACCACCCACTTAAGTTGTAAATAGATTGGATTTAAATTATCCTCCTATGGGTTTACATGGAATTCCCAATTAAGGTTTACATGGGAAACACGTTAACTCAGCGGGATTAATTTTTATTCTGAATTAAACTATTTTTAATCAGATTTAAAGCTCTCATGTAAACGGGGCAATTGTGGGACATTTGAAGCGAAGTGTTGATGTATCCATAGAAACAACACAGCAACGAACCCCCACCTAAAAGTTACACGAGGCACCTTTAACATTTCCTCCGTTCCCGCAGAGCCTTGCCCGCCGCAGAACGTGCAGGCCAGCGTCCAGTGTGAGACCAACACGGCGACGGTGACGTGGGAGCGCAGTGTTGGCGCCGTCTCATACGTGGCCAAACTCTCCGGGCGCAACGGTGAAACTCTGTACTGCCAAACGGAGGAGACGTTCTGTGAAGTGCAGGGACTGGATTGTGGCGTCATCTATTACATTGTCGTTATCGCTGTCGGAGACAAACTGAACAGCTCTGAGTCCAATACTGTGCGACTCGAATCAGGTACGTGTAATATACAGAGGTGGACGCAATTTAGTTTCTCAAGTAAAAGTACAGATGCAAAGGCAAAAGATTACTTAAGAAAAAGTATCAAATGAAAAATCTACTCACATATAAAAGTACCTGTTTAAAAATGTACTTTAAGAGTAAAAACTAAAAGTATTTCATGCAGATTTTGAGCTCTAATAAAGCTTCAAATGAAATTATTATAATACAGTTTTGTTGACTTTTGCTCAACAGAAACAATTAAATGTATATATTTTTTCTTAGCTCTTTTTTGTATGTTTTTGTTTACTCAAACTGAATGTGATTAAAAAATAAACCCTCAACCTTTTTAGCAAGTCTCAAACTATAGTGAAAAATACTTACTTTTTCAGTCCTCTTCAAAGTAGAAAGTAAAGATATCAGCTCTGAGATGTTGTGAAAAGTAAAAAGTGCCTAACAATAGCTAAAAAACAAAAGCTAAAAAATTAAAGCTTTTCTAGATTTACTTCATGACATTACTGGTAATATAGAAGGTTAGAGCCAAGTGGTTACTGAGTGAAGATAACCTTAAAGGAGCTGTATGTAGCCTGGGCTCTTAAAATCTAAAAAATGGTACTACAATCACAACTAAATCTGAATTGCCAGTACACAACTTTCTCATTCTCAGTATATGGGCAGCATATATAGGAGCTGCAGTCGCACATAGGGCCCATACAACACTATTTTCTGATCTATGTTATAATGTTTTTTTGTCACAAACAGACCTGGAGATGTGTTTTGTTTCATTCACACATGTTTAATACACAAATCCGCATGTTTAGGCTTAGTTCTTCTTTCAAACAGAAAACACCCTATTTCACTCCATACTTCAATTGCCAATCTCTACTGAAGTAAAAGTAAAAGTTAGTTGTTAACCTGAAAACTACTGCTTCATGGCATCACAAGGGGGAAAACATTTTGACTAACTTAAATACCAGACTGTAGAGCGCACCTGAATATAAGCAGCGTCAACAAAATTTCTACAAAATTTTAAAATTGTACATATATAAGCAGCACCTGAATATAAGCCGCACCATCATCACTCATTTTATCACACGGGGATAAACTGTTTTAGTGCTGACAGCATAACCCTAGATAACCTTATATCCATGTGTTCACTGCACAGACAGCGGCATTTTACGCACTCAGGCTGCATCACCTGTGCTCCCAAACTAATAATCCGTCCATATATTCGCCACACCACTGTATAAGCCGCAGGGTTCAAAGTGCGAGAAAAAAGTAGTGCCTTATAGTTCTGAAAGTACGGTAATAATAAAGGATTACTCAAACGTGTGTGAATGCAACAAATCACAACTCCAGGTCTGTTTTTGAGGACGTAACAACATTATAACTTAATAAGTTAATTTTGTGTAATATAGGCCGTTTAATGATACTGTATATTTTTGTGTAATATAGGTCGTTTAATGATACTGTATATTTTTTTAACTTATTGGATTATCCTGCTTTACTGTCGTTCATTTGTTAATTTGTTATTGTGCCGGGCCTACCATATCACACCTCCCTAAACATTGTTTTTCTTTGCAGCTCCTTGCCCAGTTGATGTTGTCTCTGTTGTCGGGGACTGTGACAATAGCTACGCGTTTGCATCTTGGAGCCCGGCCTCTGGAGCAACTTCCTATGAAATTATCGCCACCTCCACAACAACCGGCCACCAGGTTTCATGTCAGTCAACCCAGTACGAGTGTGAGCTGCAGGATCTAGAGTGTGGGCAGAACTACAGCATCAAAGCAGTATCCATCAACGCCCAGTGCTCTGTGGAGACTGAAACTCAAATCACCTTCATAACACGTGAGTCAAAATCATAGACTATATAAAGAAGTGGGTTTAAGTGCTTTAACCCTAACCCTTTAGTGTAGGTGAGAGCTCATTAGTATTCCACAGTAAAATTGTTTGCATGTGGAGTTTACCCTTTTCTCCAACAAAAGGCAGGGACTAGGTGAAGACATCCATGAAGTTGGGGAGCCAGTATGGATGACGCGAGAAACTGAACTGTCAGATATTCATGACGTTATTCTCGTACTTGAACACCGCTGCTGTGGAAAATACAAAGATACTGCATTACTATAGTACTGATGTAAAGGTATAAAGCAAATTAGGGTTGTTAAAAGTATCAAAAATCAAGTCAAGAGCAGGTTTCAATATTAAAAAAGCCACACTTACAGGACATAAATTAATGGGAATGTAGATATATTTTGATATCTTATCGTCAGAGGTCTCAAAATAATATCGTGGACCATCACAAATTATCGAATTACAAGTCTGTTCACTTAAATTAATAGTTATGGTGTTGAAATGGCTATGGGAGTGTGACGTTGCCTTTAGCATTCAGCTCCAGTCAGATGAAGCTTATCGATGCTAGAGGTTATAGGAATGAGCCGTAATAGGACTAGGAATTTACTGACAAACAAAATATCAGAATAAAAACCCCAGGATCATTTAGAGCAGGTATAGTAAATAGTGGATTCTAGTTTGTGATTAGTATAAAGTCGTTATTGCACCTAAAACTGTATTCATGAGTTTAAGGCTCTGTTCCTGATGTGTATTTTTTTAATTTTAGCTATTAGTTTGATTGGGACAGTGATGTTAAGGGACATTTTACTGTCTTAAAACTAAAAAAACACAATTAGTTCTTTTTAAGCAGTCTGCAGTGGTCCAAAGTTATTTTTTACTAAAATATACTATTCAAGAAGGAGCCATTATTATATGATACAGATGAAGGGAGTTTTTATTATTTCTAAGGTGTAGTCACTAATAGAAGAATCAACATTTGTATATTTTAAAGAAAAGTACAGAAAACAGTAGGGAAAACTGCCTCTTACCCCCCATGTACAAGTATAACATCTCCACCAACAGCCCTACAGCTTTAACTGTATTATAAAACTTCCATAATGTCTTTTGCAGGACCTTGTAAACCACAGAGAGTAGGTGCAACCTTTGACTGTGACACAGCGACGGCCACAGTGCACTGGGAGGATGAGGACGGAGTGGACTGGTACAATGTCACAGCAGTGTCCAGCTCTGGGGTCGTCATCCACAGTGTCTCGAGCACCTCTCCCTACGAACTGCACAACCTGGAGTGCTCAGAAACCTATGACATTCATGTGGTGGCTTGTAACCAGATCTGCTGCAGTTTGCCCAGTGAGACAGTGGAGGTGCAAACAGGTAATTGTCTAGACTTACACACTTAAACATTTGTCTAGCATGCTTTATATAGATATCCATCTTGCATTTATGCACTACGGATGTTTCCTTGCTCAAAAATACAGTAATTCCTTCTGTGGAAAGGGGCAACTCTCCACAGATCTGAATTGTAATGTATCGTAGTGCTGTGGAGGTAGTAGACCCTCCACCAGAAAAGTTTGGCAGTGCACCTTTAAAGAAGACATGTTTGGCTTTTGTCTCCTACAGTTCTATCAATCAATCTATCAATCTATGACACTCCAGAATCATAATGTTGTAATTTGAACTTTTTAAATTGATTTAAAACAGCTTCATAAAAGAAACAAGCCTGCTTGACTTCTGTGTTAAAAAACTGTGGTTCCCAAAGAGAAATAATGTCATCAGGACAAAGAGTTGTGAAGTTGTTGGCGCTTCCTTTGAACAGCTGCAGATCACGCTAGCAATTAGCTTTTTTAAAACATTAAACATAAAATACGTAATTATGCTTTAGTGAAATCTATAATTTAAACTGTCATATTGTACATTCTAAATTAGAGGCTTTCTAGTGTGTTGATGTCCCATGAAGTTTACCTATTCTTAATTTTGTATTTTAATATGAACCAATCCTGCTTCCAGGTCCCTGCCAGCCGACCATAACGTCTGTGGAAGGATTCTGTAATAACACAGTGTTTGTGAGCTGGACTGAGGAAGTTGGAGCTCTGTATTATGTGTTAGAAGTAAGTGGAGATCTGGGGTACACCACATCTTCCCACACAAACATCATGACAGAAGAACTGGAGCTGCCGTGTGGACATCTCTACACTTTCACCGTATACATCATGGGCGCGAACTGCAAAAGCCCCGTCAGTGAACCAGCGTACTTCCAAGCAGGTCAGTACTAATACAGACATGTTTACGAAGTAAGATTTGACTTACTGTACTGATCGCCTCAGTGGAAATCGATTAATTATTGAACAGGTATTACAGATAACACTACAGTTTTTATTTCGAATTAATATTTTTTGAACATGTTTGAACCTATTTTGTCTTTAGTATCACTGTAATTATATTTTACAGGGACTTGTTTAACAGTAAATATCAGCTCACCTGTTATAGTTGAAGCTAAGTCAGATCTTTATGGACAGATTGTGTTCAAAGAAAGCCCAGATTAAAGTCTAATTCTAAAGTCTAAAGTCTAAACAGAGCTTCAGACAGAGCAGTGCCACTAGATGTGTATTTTTTAATGTCTTGATATGCTCGACTTAACGTCTTTTAGTGCGTGTGACAGGTTTTGATGATTCTCTAATTTTGACTTAATTTGGTGGAATAAAACCTGTAAAAATAAGTGACAGTTTTATACCAATCAAGAAACAGTAAAAAAAAAATGTTAAAATTACAGTAAATAGAGATTATAGAAGTTCTATAATAACGGCAACACACTGGGAGAATTCTATCAAAACGTTTGACACAATCTACACAAGAAATTTTGCTGATACTTTGAACATAATTTCAACTAAATAAAGGTGTTTTCTTATCATTTTATTTGTCAAATCTTAATGTCTGTGTACATTAGTAGTAAAAAAACCATGGTTTCCTAGTGTGATGTCATGATTTCCAAACAGGAAGTATTATTTGAAACCTAAGAAATTCTCAAACTGGGAATTAAATTGTAAAACTGTTAGTAAAATCTTAACTGCATTTCAGTCAAATGAATAGTCTAACCTGTCATTATTTATGTGTCTCCCATCAGCCCCGTGTGTGCCTCAGGACGTGCAGAGCTACATCACCTGTGAAAACAACACTGGTGCGGTGAGCTGGGCCCCTGCTGACGGAGCGGAGTATTACGTCGCTTTTGCGGTGGGGCTGGACGGCGACACATTTGTCTGCACCACCAACAACACCTTCTGTGTCTGGGAGGATCTGCACTGTGGAGATTTCTACACGGTGACTGTCACAGCCCAGAACGATGAGTGCGATAGCAAAGAGAGCAACAGCACCACGATAAGAACGGGTCTGCATATGTTTATCCATTTAAACTCACCATCACTGCTTTTCATTTGTTTTCACTTAACAAATTGTCTTTCCTTTTCTCAGCATCGTGCATTCCACAGAATCTCTCAGTTGATTTCAATTGCTCCATGAAGGTAGGTCTTTTTATGTTAGGATTGTGTTATGTTTAAGGTCTCTACTGTTTTATAATATTGTTCCCTCATTAAAATCATGCCTGAAGAGGTTTTAGCTGTTTTCCTAGCATATTTAGCATTCTAGCGATCTCTTCTGGCATTTTGCACAGATTTTGAGAGCGAACAAAGCTTCAAATGTAATGATTTTGATAAAGAGAATGAATTTTGTTCAACAAAAACAGCTGAATTAGTAGTTTTTTCCTAGCTGTTTTTATTTTTGTATATTTCTATTTGCTCAAATTATGAACGTGTTAAAAATAAATACTTCAGTTTTTTCAGCAGGTCTATAATAATAAAAAATACATTTACTTTTCAGTCCTGTTCCAAAATATAGTGGAGTAGACAGTACAGATACCTGCTCTCAAATGTAGTAAAGTAAAAGTAAAAAGTATTCACCGTAAAGTCTACTCAAAGGTGCACTGCATAACTTTTCTAGTGGAGGGTCCGCCATCTTCTCGTCTCCATGGAAATGTTACTGCTTTGTCTGAAATGTTCCACAGTATAAATTACTGTCATGAAGGAGACAAGCAGGGTACAATTCAGATCTGTGGAGAGTTACCCGTATTCACAGAAGGAATTCATGTATTTTTGAACAATATTAAGACCCATAATGATACCAGATGTATATTTTTAAAGGGATAGTTTGGGTTTTTTTGACATGAATCTGTACGCCATCTGTCATCAGTG
>KN490980.1:5567-20699 GCA_000787155.1 Scartelaos histophorus | reverse complement strand
GAGACGAGTTCTCGCCCGGTTTTGGTGCTGATGAAAGTAGTTCCGGCAAGTTGGCTGGGGTCACGAAAATAAAGCGTTTTTCTTCTCAGAGCAATATGTGTTCAGAAGAGTAAGACATTTGCATCATAAAACCATTGTCGATGAAAAAGTCAGACCTCATAATCACTTGCCGCTATTTTCTGTCCGTTTGTATCACTGCGCTGCCGCCATGTGACAGCCGTTCCTGTTTCACTGTGTTTACTGCTTGGAAAGTTAATGCCAAACAATTGAAAAAAGTGTTGGATTCGTGCGCGACTCTCAGCTTGCGGCAGCGCAATGATACAAACGGAGAGAAAACAGCGCCAAGCGATTATGAGGTCTGACTTTTTCATCGACAGCTGTTTTGTGATGTAAATGTATCACTTTTGAACATATATCATTTTGAGAAGAAAAACGCTTTATTTTTGCAATACTTCATGACATTGCAGACGGGGATGCCCTACAGATTCATGTCAAAAAACCTAAACTATCCCTTTAATGGAGAAAAGCAGGTAGTAGGTCCTTCAACAGAAAAGTTATACAGAACACCTTTAAGTGAAGTATACTTACTTACTTACTTACAGTACAGCACTTTACTACCTTTACTTCACCGCTGTAAATGCGTGGTGTAACCTGCCGTACTCACTTTCAGGTGGGCCATCTCTCTTGGGACGGTGTAGACACTGCAGATTACTACATCGCCACAGCAGAGAGCAACAGTAGACACGTGATACAGCAGTCCACCAATAACACATGGGCCGATTTCTCCGACTTCATCTGCGGACAGGAGTACTTCCTGTTTGTCCAGTCTGTAGACGCCTACTGCACCAGCCAACCCAGCCCCACCGTCAAGCTCCAGTCAGGTACAAGTCGCCCTGCTGAGACTGAACAGAGTGTTTTCTGTTTGAGAGAAGAACTCAAAATATACAAGACTTGTGAGTTAAATATGTGCGAAAGTATCAATTCTCCATGTTTCCTGTCCCAGAGCCCTGTCCTCCCAGGGGTGTGAGCAGCTTCATGAACTGTGTGGCGAACATCGCGGTGGTCTCCTGGAACAATTCAGCTGGAGCAGATTACTACACGGCCACAGTGACGTCAGAGGAGGGCACGTCCCACAGCTGCTGGTCCGAAAGTGAGCAGTGTGGCATCCCCAACCTGCGCTGTGGACAGATCTACTCTGTCAGTGTGGTGGCCTCCAACAAAGCCTGCAACTCAGACCCCAGCACAGAGAGCCATCTTACATCAGGTGAGAAGGGAAAACAGTGATAATAATGATAATTCACCACATCACAATTGTGACTAAACTGGGATTAAACATTGACTAGTCCCTTGCAGTATTTGCCTGAGCAGCCAGTCTCTTCTATATTCTGTTCAAATCCACACACAAAACCACAGAGCGTGAAAATCCTCCACCCAAATTTTAGATGATCCAATCACATCTACTAACTTGTATCACGTATCTCTCAAACGTGGAAGATATTTATTGTAAAAAATGTTGTAGCATTTATAACAAAATATAAAACCTCTCTTACTTGAAATAAGAAATAGTTTGGACTTATTTCTCAGTCTATTATGTAGATTTGTCTACTTTACTTTTTTTATGTGTAAGCAGCCATGTTTGTGTTTGACGCAAACGGAGCATGTGTCTCTCTGATTGGTTCATCCACCTGCCAATCACACCCTCTGAAATCAGGGAGAGAGGACACAGCTCCAGAGCCACTTGTCTTTGTTAAAGTTTTGTGTGATTGTGGCTGGCTACATAACATACCATTATTCCGCCATTGCATGTCAGAGATACTTAGTTTTTTTATATTTTTCAGAATGGTTACTGTTGTTTGGGATTGCCACACCCAAATTTGACAGTTTTTCCTGGATTGTGTAATTTTATGACTGCATTTGGTCATTCCCAGTCTTCAGCTCGTCCATCCTCTACACTTTTATCTTACAGTCCTGCCTTTTCAGCCTTAAAACATTATGTTTGTGGTTTACACTCCACAGATTTTCTTTCAGTTGTGCATTTTTGACTGTCAGGTATTTTCTTGACACTTGATTTTCTGATGCATCTGGGAGATGTGTACCATAATTGCTGATTTTCTTACGACTGATTTTGTAGCGATAAAGTGAAGACATTGCTCCTTCAGGGCGACTTCTTGTGGTTGTTTTGATTGAAGACTGTAATGCAGCTCTTGCTAAATGCTTTCAGTATCCTTTTCAAGTTGCTTAGTTTGTTAATTTGTCTTGTCAATTTAAACGTTCTCAGCTTCTATCTCCACGCTCCCAACACACATAAAGATAGTAATTCCAATAGTAGTTTAGTATTCAATAGTAGACTGACTGCCTGAACCTTGATCTTTGCAGTGCCGTGTGTTCCCACCAATGTCCATGTGTCAATGGACTGCAGCAAGAACCAGGCGACAGTGTCCTGGGATGCCAGCCAGGGGGCGCATACATACACAGTGACGGCTCAGGGCACAGATGGCACCTCCTCTTCCTGCGAGACTAGTGGGTTGTTTTGCGTTCTCAAGGATCTGGAGTGTGGACAAGAATACAGCGTCCAGGTGGTGGCTAAAGATGACATCTGCTCCAGTCTGCCCAGCCCGGCCACTCTGTTCAGCTCAGGTACTTTGACGTTTGAAAGAGAATACTATTTAGAGCCGGGATATCTACTTTCTACGCCACTACCTTTTTGAACAGGACTGAAAAGTAAAAGTATTTTTTATTATAGTGTGAGACCTGCTGAAAAGGCTGAGTATTTATTTTAACATGTCCATAGTTTGAGCAAACAAAAATATACTAATGAAACCAGCTTGGAAAAAACTATTGATTCAAAATTCAGCACAAATCTGTATCAAATCATTACATTTCAAACTTTATTAGATCTCAAAATCTACTTGAAATGCTTTTACTTTTTACTCTTTAAATACATTTTTAATATTAACATTTTTAATACTGGTTCTTCAATACTTTTACTTGAGTATTTTTCTGCTCCCGCACTTTTATGCAATTAAAAAAATTGTGTACTTCTTCCACTGATCAATTGTTACTCGTTCCAACTCTCTTGTTGTCCTCAGTCCCTTGCACTCCAGAGATGGGCTCCGTGGTGGTGGACTGTGTCACGGACAGTTTCATAGCTGACTGGATGTTCTCAGCGGGAGCAGTGAACTACATAGCCATTGCCAGCTCACCCAATGTTGACCAGTCCACCTGTATCTCCAATATCACAAACTGTGAGCTGAGCGGTCTGCAGTGTGGTCAGACCTACTCCGTGAAAGTACAGGCTGAGAACTCCTTCTGCAGAAGCCCCTTCAGTGACTCCGTGCAGGCCGAGTCAGGTCAGTGTTAACACTATGGGATGTCTTATTACTAGAAATATACAAGCAAAGACGACAAATTTATGTTTAATTTAAGTTTGAGCTCCTACATTACACCTAATTGACTCCTGTGAACTTCAAACCACGTTCTAATGTTGTCTCCTCAAAAACAGACCTGCAGTTGTGTTTTGTTTCATTCGCTCATGTTTGATTAATCCTGTATTATTGTTATTATTGAGCTGTCTGCATCCCCAAAGCTCAAAATGTTCTTCTCCACCTTGTGATGTCATGTCGTGGTAGTTTTCAAGTCAGCAGCTCCTTTTATGTTCAGTTCAGGAGAAAAAGTCAAATCCAAGGTTAAAATCATTCAAATGATTCTAGTGGTGTGTAAAGTCTAAAAACACAGTGGAGCACTTCCTGTGTTGCCACATGACATCAAAATGTGGAAGGTGGAGTTTTTGTTTTCTGTTTGAGAGAAGAACTCGGCCTAAATATGCAGGGTCACGTGTGGATGAAACAAAACACAACTTCAGGTATTTTTATTTATTTATTCATTAGTTTTTTGTGCTTTTAAGTTTAAACAAATGTACGTTTAAAAAAAACAACAAAAACATAAAAAACAATCTGTGGGGTTTTACAAAAATAATAGAAAAATAAAAAAACATTATACATTGAAGGGAGCTTTGTAAATAGACCATTTTGACAATTGCTTCTCAAATTTACCAGCTTTCAGTCTCAAATATAAGTTATCTTTTCCTCCATTATATCTATCCATTGTACCAATTTCAAAGGGTTATTCTTCAGTCAATTCCTTGTTATTATCTTCTATGAAATTCAAGTAAAATCATGAGCCTTAATTAATCAACTAATAACATTAATTTCTTATGTTTCCTTTGCTCCTCCAGCCCCATGTCCTCCTCAGGGTGTGTCTTCTTCTCTGAACTGCTCCACAAACTCCATCACCGTGCGCTGGCAGGACGTCCCAGGTCTGGAGTACTTCGTGGAGGCGTTGGGGGTGGAGGAAGACGAGGCCCATTGTGTCTCCTCCTCTGACTCATGTGTCCTGGAGGGTCTAGAGTGTGGCTTCATCTACAACATCAGTGTCACAGCTTTCAATGAGGTCTGCAATGTGTCCAGCTCAGTCATCCAGCAGCATTCAGGTAATTTTAGACTTTGAGTTTATATAAAATTTATTGTATGTATGTTTTTGTCATTTTTGTACTCATAAGAAGTAACAATTCAGTTCAGTTGCCTTTTTTAATTTGAGCAACATGCAAGTTTCAATGTGCAATAGAGGCTTGTTTTTTGTGGCTTGCATCTCCACAAACCTGACTCTAATATTGACTGGAGGAGAACTTCTTCCTGCTTGTTTCCATAGAAAAAATGACATAAAAGTTATATCTCGACAATGTATGGTT
Source organism: Scartelaos histophorus (assembly GCA_000787155.1). Taxonomy (NCBI): domain Eukaryota; kingdom Metazoa; phylum Chordata; class Actinopteri; order Gobiiformes; family Gobiidae; genus Scartelaos; species Scartelaos histophorus. The sequence continues at coordinate 15,952 of KN490980.1, read as the reverse complement.
TCAACTTTCTAGTTTCGTGGAATCATGCAGTTGACTTTCCTTCTCCAGAAAGTTTCATACTTTCATCACTTTAATTAAGGCATCAATAGAATATTTTGAGTAGTTACTAAGCCCAAATAGTGCATTATGAATTAAGTTTTTCTTTATTCTTTATTGTGACTACTTATGTCTTACACTTTGAAATGCATATTTGTATATTTAAAGGTGGAGAGTGCATCAAATGTTTTTCTCCATGGAGATATTAGTGCTTTGTCTGGAATGTTTCACAGTATGGCATTAAACCTTTTTATCTTCATGGAGACCAAACCAGACTTGTTTTTGAGCTATATAAGCCACTTGTAATTTAATAAATGTAAGGTAGAGCTGTTTAATGTCATACTGTGGAACATTCCAGGCAGAGCTGTGACAAGCAGGTGATGGACGCTCATCCAAAAAGTTACATGGTGGACCTTTAAACGGTTTTATTTGTGTGTTTTGTAGTTCCCTGCATCCCACAACATGTCCGGGCTGAGTATGACTGTGAGCACAAAGACGTGAAGTTGACGTGGCAGACCACCAGGGGCGCCCTCTCCTACAGGGCAGTGGATCAGAGTGTGAGTGGATTTTTTGAGGTCTGTGACACCAGTAACACCTGGTGCAACTTCACTCAGCTCGCCTGCGACATGAACTACACCTTCACTGTGGTGGCCTTAGACGACGACTGCAGCAGCCACGCCAGCGACCCCGTGGAGATATACACAGGTAACGTTTAATCAACCAGGCTCATGTTGGGGGTATTCTGCATGTGTGTCTAAGGTGGAATGTTCAGCAGTTACCATGGTGACGCAATACATGCATTATTCAACATCGCCAAAAAATAGTTTTAAGACCTAAGTCTGAAAACTCAAGAAAATATTAGTTACTCATTTTCACCTTTTTGGCCATACCGGTTTGTCAGAGCCTGATCCCGTCAGATCTCAGAAGCTCAGCAGGGCCTTGGTAATATTTGGATAGGAGAACACTGGGAATTCATTGTGTCCTTAGGCATAGTACTTAACCTACATTGCCTAGTATGAAAGTGGTGTGTGCGTGAGTGATAGTGGTGTTCGGAGTGACCAATGGGCAGCAGTGGCTGCAATAAGGCTGCAATAGTACTTACCACCACCGAGTGAATATATATAATGATCTATAAAGTGTCTTTGTGACATATATGTGCATTTATGTGCTATATAAATAAAATACTTACAATACAGGATTGTGAACAATTGTATAGATCACAGGTTCCTGAAATTGTGCTGTTTAAATGTTGTGTTTTTTCTTGAGTAATCAGATATTTTTTGACTATTTTTGACTGTGCTAATTTATGCATTGTGCTTATACACAAACATTTAGAACACACCCAGTGTGGTCACGTGAAACCAACCTGCTACATCTTTTTATTCCTATTGGCTCAGTGTTTGTTTATTTATTTATTTGTGCCTGTTCTTAGGTCCCTGTGAGCCTCAGAATGTGGTGGCGAACATGTTTTGCCAAAATTACACTGGAGTGGTGTCCTGGGAGCAGGGAGAGGGGGTGACTTCATACACTGTGCGTGGCTACGGCCCTGACGGTCACTCCGTCTCATGCAACACCGAGGGAACCAGCTGCCAGTTAGCCCACTTACACTGTGGCCAGATGTACAACGTGTCCGTCACAGCCAATGACGGTCGCTGTGACAACAGTCAGACTCATGTCAGTCTGAACTCAGGTACGAGCTCAGCTGTCTCCCTGAGAATTAACTTACGATACTTATTATACGCCTGTCATAATTACACATTTTGAAATTCAGTCTTTTGCTGTAGAAGTAAATGTTGATGAAATAGGATAATCCCAGTAAACTCTTTTCTAAATTACCAAATAAAAATAAGACACAAGATACAATAAATGAGCAGCAGAATTAAACCCTTACATCTATAGTCACTGATAAATCATTGACTTTTTTTGACTAGCTACAAATTAAACATACTTAAAAAAAGAAAGTAAGAAAAGATAAACAGTAGATTTTGAGCCTGTAAAAATGTTAAAATCCCAAAATTGTTTTATCATGATTTATTGAAAAGAGTTCGAACTACAGTAGAGGAATATGGTTCAGTTTGAACTTTGAGACAACAAAATGCCTTTTTTAATGTCTGTATAAAGTAGTTTCAGTATCATCATTTATTGTCTGTATTTTCTCCAGCAATACTGTATATCAGACTTCAAAATGTATTATCATGACAGGCCTAATTAAAGACAATTTTCCTTAACATAGAAAAACATACATGTAGGATTCCTTTAATATGTTTTTGTGTTGTTTTCCCTCTAGTCCCGTGCAGTCCTACAAACGTGGGCGTGTCTCTGCAGTGTTACTCTCAGACTGCAGCGGTCACATGGGAGCCGGCCAGTGGAGCCACCTTCTACGTGGCCCAGGCCGTGTCCGCCGACGGATCCCACAACTCCACCTGCAACAACAATGAGACCCACTGTGACCTGGAAGACCTGATGTGTGGGACGGTGTACAGTGTGACCGTGGTGGGCTTGGACGACACCTGCACCAGTGTCGAGAGTGCAGCTGACACAGTGCGGACAGGTACGACTAGGGCTGGGCGGTCTCGATTTTCAATTCAATCTTGCATTTAATGTTTGGGATGAGTTTGTACAATACATTAAACCTAAATGAACGCAATCAGCAACATGTGCGATGTCCGTGGACTAAATTAGGTCTTACGTTTCACTCATAAAAGGTGACAAAATAGCTGCTTACTCATAACTTTGATTATTATAATGAGAAGCACACGAAAAGAGAAAGAGGAGAAAAGGGGAGGAGAAGGAGGGGGAGCGAGGCAGATGTCACTACTAAAACATGCAGAAGGAGAGAGATTGGACATTTCATCAAATTGTGCAGATTTAAGTTAAACCTTGAAACACGAGGCCACATAAGGAGGCATAAAAAGACGCACCGTGGGTCTGACTTGGAGCAGTGGTACACCTCTTCAGCATCACGCGCTCTTACACATGACTGGCTGTAGACCTGTCAATTAAAATGCGCTCGCCAAGTTTAGATCACGATCTAAAAGCTGAAACAGTCTCTCGAATCTTGGCACAGCCCCAGGTACAGCACACGGTTTATAAAAGAACTCGATGAGCTGAATTTAAAACTAGAGTTGGGACGATATGGATTCTGCTGATACCGGGGTAATAGGGGCTCAGTTTGTAGAGCGTTTGTCCATTTGGTGGTTCGAATTCCACTTTCGGTGAAAAACATCACTGGACGGTGTGATTCCAGATTGTTGTGCCTTTGAATGTGTGAATATGGGTGAGTGGTGCCTTGAAAATGAAAAAGTGACCATTTACCAAACTTAAATCTATGTTTTCTAGCATAATCTGGGACTTTTAAGAGTTTTCACCCATGTTATAATTCTTCCCCCTTCTCATTTACCCACTCAAAGCTGTATTTATTATTAGCCGTAGCTCTAGTGATATTAAAAACAAAACAAAAGCATCTGTTCTTCTTGTTTCTCACCTGTTCCTGTCTCTTCCTCAGCCCCCTGCTCTCCTCAGAACGTGGTCATAAACGAGGATTGCGGCACTGGCTCCATGTCTGTGTCCTGGGCTCCAAACTCTGACGCTCATTACTTCCTCGTGAACGGCATCAGCTCCAGTGGAAAAGTGCTGGACTGCAACACCACCTCCACCTCGTGCTCCTTCAGCAGCCTCCCCTGCGGTCGGACCTATAACTTCATCGTGATCGCTATCCGGGGAGATTGCCCGAGTAGTCCCAGCGACCAAGCGGTTACAAGCTCAGGTGAGAAAAAACATGCAACATTAGAATAGACAAGGAAAGTTTATTTATACAGCACAGATTGTACAAGAAGTAATTCAAACTGCTTTACACAATAAGAAAGACATTAAAATCACAATACAAACAAATCAAAACATAAATAATCATCATAAAAACAGAAAAGCAGAGACAAAGGTGTTGAAAGTCGAAAAAAATATATATATAATTTAACAAAAATTGGACCAAACTGAACAGAATAATCAACCAGAAAAAGGAACAGGGGAGTTAAATACAAGAAAAATAACTAAAACTGAACACAAGAGGGAAGAATTACACTAAAACTACTAACATACTCCAAGTCACAATAAGGCAAATAATAGAAAATAAAAACGGCGATAACAACTTTTTACTGGTCCTTTGTCTGGTAACTCAAAAAGAAAGAAAAGTGTAAGTTAACAATTCAGACTAAAATGTTTGCACCCAAGTTAGAAAATATATAAAGTCTAAATAAAGAAGTTAGATTAAACTATGTGTATTGTAATTAACTTAATGAAAATGTGAAATGTAAATGAAATAAATAATACTAACAATTATATTTACGTGTAGTTCAGATGACAGGTTTTCATGTTTTTCTAAATCTTACTTGGGTTCTTGGGATAATGCTCAAGGTAAAATCAATTGTAGTTCTATTCATGGTGGGTTAAGGTTACGTTTTGGGACATAACAAGTCAACAAGTGTAGAAAAGAAGAAAACATACACATATATTTACAGGAAGCACCACTGAGATCAAAAACAAACAAACAACTCTTATACTTTCCTGATACAGCTCAAGATCATTCTAAAACTATTCCAAAAAGGTTCATTTCTGTCCTGTGAATGAGACTTTTTCAGTACTGACACCTGCTCAAATGAGGATCTAGTGTCGATAACATGTTTAGTATCACATTTTTGATACTTTGGACAACTTATTTTGGACTTAAATGACTCTTTTCTTCCTTCCAGCCCCATGTGTCCCCACAGACCTCATGGGAAACCTGGACTGCATTACAAACTCTGCCTGGATCAGCTGGACGATCTCAGAGGGAGCCACCAGTTACTTTGTGTTTGCTAAGGCCGCGGGGAATATGCATAACGCCTCCTGCACCTCGGACATGTCTCACTGCAGTGTTCCAGACCTGCTGTGTGGCACTCACTACGACATCGAGGTCACCGCTCGAAACGAGCACTGCCACAGCACGCCCACCGCCAGCTTCCAACTTGAGACAGGTGCTCCAGGATATACTGTTTTTTTTTCACCATTAGTGTGAATTTAAATGGACATTAGGATGGTTCTTATCCAATGGGAAAAAGTAAAAGTTAAACATTTATCTTTCTGTCCCCCTAAATATTTAGCATTTAATAAAAAAGTAAGTTTTAAGTTTCACATAATCCATATTTAAAGGTAGCTCAAAGACCTTGACAGAGAGAAGTTCCCAAAATTAGCACCGCAAATGTCATCTTGGGTTGATGGCAAAAAGTTTTCTAGCGCGCAAGATAATTTTGGCCATGGAGACACTGAACACCTGCAAATGTTCGTGTCCCAATCAGAACCTTCTCAAGGGAATAAAGCCGATTTTACCGTGTTTTCCATGTAAGCATTAATTCAGAATTATTATTTCCATGTAAACTCGAAGGAGAATAGTTTAAATCCGATCTATTTAATTCAGAAAATGCAATTTGGACTTAAAAACATGTAAATGTGGCCAATGAGAGTGACACTGCAAAATACCGCAGTGGATGTGCAGACTTTATGCTAGAACAGTAAAAAAAAAAAAAAAAAAGTTCCCTGGGGCCACATGAGCCCTCCCCAGCATCGCCCCACTGTTTGAGAAGCTCTGGTAGTAACGTTCATGTTCTTGTTCCTCTCTGACCCTCGCAGCTCCGTGCGCTCTGACCTCCATCAACGCCACGACCGAGTGCCACAGCAGCGTGATCACTGTGCAGTGGGAGATGTCCGAGAACATGCCTGTGTACGTGGCCACGGCCGAGGGACACGACCAGAGCCACATCATGTGTAACAGCACCACAGACTCGTGCCAGCTCACCAGCGCCACCTGCGGGATGCAGTACACCATCATCGTCTCCACCACCTCCATCAAGTGCAGCAGCCTCCGGAGCCCGCCGCACAAGATCAACACAGGTGCCGCTAGAGAGTCACACCGCTTTGCTTTAAATGTGCACTATGTAACTTTTCAGCTGGGGGTCCGTCACCTGCTTGTTTCCAGAGAGATGTCACTGCTTGGCCCTGAATGTTCCGCAGTATGACTTTGAACAGCTTTACTTTACATTTATTCAGTTACAAGCTCAAAAATACCTAGAAAAAATGGCATTCTGACCTACCTCTCCACAGATCTGACCTGTAAAAGTTTAATGCCACACTGTGAAACATTTCTGACAACGCAATAACATCTTCATGGAGGAAAGCATTGGACAGACCCTCCACCAGAAAAGTTATACACTGCACCTTTAAGGAAATGTCAAGATTTGCATTTTCAATAGATGCAACTGACAAACTAAGAACATTAAAACTGTTAATTTTAGGTTCATGTATTTTATGTGTGTGATAATCTCTTGCTCTTGCTCTTATTGTTGTTTATTTCTGTAAATCAGGGACTGCACAGGCTGTTTAATTATAATCTGGTGCTGTTTTTATGATCTTAAAGTGCCCATGACAGGTTGGACTCCTGATTGTACTGAAACACAGTTAAAAAAAATATATTTAACAATTTACTGAAAAATGTAACAATTTTCCCCCAGTTTGGCCATTTTTTTAGGTTTTTCATTTTACTGCCTAGTTAGAAATCTTGACTCCTTGAATGTACACAGAAATGTATGTTTGAGAATTAGAAGTGTATGAAAACAGCTTTATTTTGTTGAAATAATGTCAAAAATGTGTAAAAAAAAAAATATGTTCTTGTGTGTAAATTGTGCTGAACCTTTAGACAGGATTCTCCCTAGTGTGATTGTCATAGATTTCTTTTTTACACATTTTCTTCACAAATATCTAATATGTAGAAGTATGTATAAAACTATTATTTGTCTATACAACATGTGTTATCCCACTAGCTTAAGTAGAAAATTGAGAATCGTTAAAACCTGTGATAGACACTTTAATGTCACTGTGCACTGTCCCACCCAGTAAAGGCAAAATAAATAAATAAATATTTCTGTGTTGAATATTAAAGCTCTGTTATCTCCTCCACAGCTCCTTGCGCTCCAACGAATGTGACAGCGGTCCAGTCCTGCGAGAACAATGGAGTGACCGTGTCTTATGACCTGTCCCGCGTGGCCTCATCCTACAGAGTGGAAGTCGAAGGGATCGGCTTCTCTGAGACCTGTGAAACCACATCTGATCACTGCACCCTGACTGGGCTGCCGTGTGGACAGGTGTTCGACGTGACGGTCTACGCCATCACAGATACCTGCACCAGCCCTGGGACCACCATAATCTACACCTCTGGTAAAACAAACACTCATTTGTACTGATAAAAAGACTAGATCATTTGAGGGGCATTTTATATATAATCATGATAATCCCTATAACAGTTTAAATATGGAACCTATTCAGAGCATTAAAATTATAATTACAGGTTAATTCATATCCAAAACATTTTAAACTGTCAGCAGCTTTCATAATTATCGTGATATGATCATTAAGCGCAATTATTGACTGTTTTATTTTAACGCATTCTGACCCGAAAGAGCCGTCTTAATAGGGCTGGGTATCGATTCAAATCTCAAGAATCGATTCGATTCCAATTCTTAAGATTAAGGATCGATTATCCCGATTCGCTTTGATCCAATCCGATTCGATCTCGATTCTGGTTAGTGTTCTTAAAAACATTTTTTTTAACCTTAACCTGTTTTACATACAACATGTTAAAACTAGCATTAGATTGACATTTAACAGCAAATTATGCAAGTATTGGTAGTTACTGATGGCTGTGAGAGTGGCTGTAGTACTGCGATGGAAAAAGAAACACTTCGCTATGTGCCTCACTCTTCCAAGTAGACGTGCAATATTCGGGAGTTTGAGACCGGCTTGCGAAGCGAGGTTGATTCTATGCGCAAAGCAGCCGACGTGAGTTAGACCCATGATCCGCACGCACCATATTAGCGCCGTTGTCTGTCACGATGGCGAGAGCAGCAGAGTCTATGGTGCGAGTGGCCACAACGTGAATACCAGATAAAAGTGAATACTTAGATAAAAGTTTTATCTAACGTGAATACTTAGATAAAAGTTTAGCAGGGAAATAGGCTACTAAAAAATTATTGTATTTATATATATTTAGTAATCGATTTTTGGACGCGCGAATCAATATTGAGAATTTAATATGCGAATCGATTCAGAATCGGAAAATCGATTTTTTCAACACAACTCTACGTCTTAACTAGGAATACAACAGGTGAGCTCATTTGTGCTGCTAAACAAAACTCTCAAGTAAAATTACAGTCCCATGCTCACAATAACGAAATATTGTGATATGGTATTGTCCAAAGTCTCACAATAACATAAAATTACAAGTTTCTCTGCTTAAATGTATTGTTATGGTGCAGCAACAGATTTAAAAAAAACAGAGAACTACATAGACCATGATGCTTTGCTCCGTTTCAGCCTAATCCTATATGATGGAATAACTGTTATTAAGCACTTTTAAGTCTTAATTATCTGGATTATGACGAGAGAAAAGTTACGTATTCACACTTTTGTTTGCCTCTTCAATATCGTTACATCCCTCGTTAGCAATATCCAGCAGTTTTTCAGTCACTTTCACCTTTTAGTTGAAAATAAAACAAAAAAACTCCTTGTCAGTGCAACTCCTGCTCTCTCCTACCCTGATGTGTCACTATAAACATGTGAAAGGAAAAATAAAGTCAAGTCATCTGATTTGCAGCAACACCAAAGACTGTAGGAGATAAAAGTGATAAACCCAGAGGCAAAGCTAACGTTAAGAAAACATCACCAAATACAACTAATACAGTCCCCTTTGACATAAGAATAGACCAGTCCCAGAGTGACTGTGTTAAACTAAACATTTTAAACATGAAAGCAACAGAGGCAGGGAGACCTTGATCCATCAGCTATTGGACAATATACTTCAAATCTCTGTGGGACTGTTCTTGTAAAATAAAAATAGAAATATGAATAATAAAGTATAGTTTGTCATAGCTTTGAAGTAGTGGTCGTATATGATCCTTGATTTCAGACCATCTCTAAAATGTGCCCTCAGTTGTAAAATGTGTATTATTTATGTCTTAAAACGTGTAGTATTTGTCGTAAAATGTGTATTATTCTGTGCTCTTGCAGTTTGTTCCCCTGCTTCCCCATGCTTCCAGTTCTTATCTTGATGTTTGCTTTGTGTTTTCCCGCAGGCCCGTGCCCGCCCTCTGGCCTCTCTGTCATGGAGTACGACTGTGCCACCCTGTCTGCCCTGTTGACCTGGGACCCCAGTGTGGGCACAACGCGTTACTATGCCAGCGCTCAGGCGGAGACCTTCAGTCCGATCTACTGCTCCAGCACAGGCCTGTCCTGCACCATCGAGGGGCTGAGCTGTGGTTTCAGCTACTCCTTCACTGTGGAGGCGTCTGACGGTGTTTGCAACAGCTCCTCTGCTACGCCCGTGGTGGCAGGAACAGGTGAATATGTGAAGTGTGTAACATTTCTGGTGGAGGGTTCTTCTCCTGCTTGTTTCTATGGAGGTGTCATTGCTCTGCCTGAAATGTTCCACAGTGTGACATTAAATAGATCAACTTTACATTTATTAAATTACACATGGTTTTAGAGCTCATAAGTACTGAGAAAAACAGACTTTCTGACTGTGAGCGGGGTCGCCTCTCCACAGATCTGACCTGTAACTTGGTCTGGTTTGGTCTCCATGAAGATAGAAAGGTTTAATACTATACTATGAAACATTCCAGTCAAAGCAATAATCCTTGAACCACCAGAAAAGTTACACAATGCACCTTTAAGGCAAGATACTACAGACAAAACTTTTTTTTTTTTAATTTTTAGTTTTTAGGTCAGTTTGTTCTCTGAGCATATAAGGTTTCATGTGGAAACAACAAAATGATCCACTCTGCACTGAAAGTTGTATTAATATTTAATTTAATCAACTTGCAGCCATAGAGTTAAATGGGACACTGTAAATTCAAATGCTGTTTTCTCAAAAAAAAAGTAGCACCTACACACACTAAACTTTCAATTTTGAAGTTAACAAGATTTTGACAAAACATGCAGAAAAAAATGGTGATATCCAATTCCAAGTGTGATTAAAGAAATAGACAAAATTTGAATATTTTTTGGAAATTTTCAGTCAGACCTAGTTTAGTCAAATACTAAAACAAGATATTCAAAATCCTTCTTTATATTCTTTTGTATCTAATAAGTCTTCATCGTTATTTACCCCCATCTGTTCCTTTCTCTCACAGTCCCTTGCGCTCCGACCAACCTCCGTGTGCGTATGCAGCTGATGGAGGGCAGGTTCTGGGCCAGGATCTACTGGGACCGTGTGGCCTGTCCTGACGTGGAGTACCAGATGAAGCTGGTCGGACACATCAACGACGACG